>CAUZXS010001914.1:0-37500 GCA_963585895.1 Sepioteuthis lessoniana
GGCTTATTCCTTTTATTCCTTGTAGTAAATACAAGAAGGCACGAGGCCTTGTGGTTTTGGGGGAGGGGAAGGGAGCGGTCATGCTTTAACTATATTTTCTATGGGGAACCTAGCTAGCCACATTCGCCGACCCATTCAACAATACAATATATAATCACTCGTCCATCTCCATGCACGCAGCAACCACCAAAATACCGCATTTGCTCTATGAAAAAGTCCTACTTAAAACCCGAAAGTGATGCATGATTTTATTTACAATGTATGATTTTTTACAATGGATATGATGGGAATGGGAGAAAAAACCCCGAAAAACATATATACACGAAAACAAGGAAAAAATCCCCCGTTTGGTTTCCCTCCCATCCCCCCGTCTATAAAATTGGAGGCCGACTGTTTTCCGGGTGGAAAATACCGGAAACAAGCCGGACCTACCCTAGGTAGGGCGGGAATCCTACTCTACAGGGATAAAAGAATTAAAAGGGTCGGGCTCGGCATGGGTCGATTTTAGAAGCGGGTAAATGATTTTTTACATATGAATGTTCAAGATCTTCAAAAGGCGGACTGGGATACAGGTTGAGGTACAAAAATAATGGGGGTGGGGAAGATCTTGAGTGCTAACAACTAAGTGACAGGGACAATGACTCACAACGTACTGCTAACTAGGTTGCAGGGGAAAATAACAAAATCCTACTTACCAAGGGTGGGGTCCCTAAGGACCCGTACCATAGACGCCATGGGCCGGCAGAGGAGGGAAGGATGACTCCAACATTGCCCCCTTTCGTACGACCAGGCTCGCTGCAGTCACCCACCTTTTGCTGAATGTTATGCGATCCAAGCGTTTTCTATCGCATCTGATTTTGACCCTCAGCTGATGCCGAAAATACAAAACCAGATCACGATGAGAAAAGCTTGCATCGTCATACAATCCCTTGTTTCGCGTCGTCCAAATCACCATTCGGGCTACAGCTAGGATCGCGAGAAACACCACACGCTTCTCACCGTGAAACGGAGGAAGAACGTTGTCTACGACGTAACCAACGTCGAGCAGCACGAGCTGTTTGGGTTCGATGCGAGCCGTCCACTCCCCGACGTGATCCCAAAACGGACGAACTCGCTCGCAGTAGTAGAAGGCGTGCTCAGCCGTTTCTTCCAAGCCACTGCCGCAGCGAGGGCAATCGGGCATGTCTGCCAGGCCCGCCTTGAAGTTCAAGCCGCGAAGGGATAACGCATTCCGAACAAGTCGCCAGGTGAGCGAGAACTCAGAGTTGTTCAAGAAGCTCGATCCTGGCGCCCAATTCCAGTGAGAGCGGATCTCCTCCGCCGTCCAGCCGTGCCGCTCGCTGAGAGGATCAGAAGCGGAACCCACCACTAATTCCCGATACAGCTCCTTCCGAGGCCATGAAAGGTCACTGGACCCAAGAAGGTTACGAAGGGCCTTTCGGCACTCGCGGACAAACAGTGCTTCGCCCAAAGGCCTACGTCGACCTTCGGCCTTTGGGTCTGAGTTGAGGCGAGGAAAAGTCCGACTCGCCTTTCGTCTCCACACTGAGTCCCCCGTCAAGACACGGCCCAGATATGCAAGTCTTTCAGCAAGCCAGTGGCTCTCCAGATCAGGCATACCCAGACCCCCGTTGCGAGTACGTTGGATACAGACCTGCCTACGGACCATCGGCCTTGCACCTCCCCAGAGCAATCTGGAGAGGGATCGTTGCAGTGCCAACCGATGTGCCTTAGGCAGAGGAAGTACAGCCAATCGGTAAAGGATCAAGGGGAAGACGTACGCGGCGCACGCCTCTGCCCTGCCCTTTAAGGACAACCTCCTTGAAAGCCAGATTCCCACCTGAGCATTCACCTTAGCGTGTACTTCCGACCAATTTCGCTCCAGTTGGAGGTCGGGCCCAAACCACACCCCAAGGATGCGGATGGGTCCGTCACTCCAGCGGAAGGGCCCTGGAAGAGTATTGCTACCCCTCCAAGCACCAAGCCGCAAACCTTCGCTTTTGTCAAAATTGACCTTGGCCCCTGCAATCCGCTCATACTCGACAACCGCCTCTTTCACAGCCTCTATATCCTGGCGGCGGGATACAAAGACTGTGACGTCATCAGCGAACGCGGAAACCCTAGCCGCAAGGCGGCCAACGAATGGGATACCGCGCAGTGCCGGACTTGTCCCCCCATCCCTAAGCCTGCGCAGGAGGGGCTCCAACGCGAGGACATAGAGAAGAGGAGACAGAGGGCAGCCTTGCCGGACCGAACGCTCGATCGCGATCACCCCCGAACGCCTTCCGTTCACCTGCACCACTGCCTGAGGGTTGTGGTACATCATGCTAATCCATCTGCGGAACTCCGGTTTGAATCCGGCAGTCTCCAAAACAGACGCCAAGAACCGATGGTCAACCCTATCGAAGGCCTTGGACTGATCTAAACTGATCAGCGCGGATTCGGTGTCGTCTTTTATCCCCTCTAGGACCTCGCGAATCAAGTGCAGGTTGTCCTGGATCGATCTTCCCTTCACAGCAAAGGTCTGTTCGGGGCCGATCAGATCGCTAATGACAAGCTGTAAACGATTCGCTAAGACCCGGGCCAAAATCTTTAACTCTGTGTTAAGCAGAGTTATGGGCCTGTAATCATCTAAACCCTCCCAAACATGCCTGCCACCTTTCTTCAGCAATGTGATCACGCCTTTGGTAACGCTACCAGGGATGGCTCCCTGGGCGAACCAATGGTTGAACATATCCGTCAGAATAGGCACAAACATGTGCGACATCCTCAAGTACACTTCGTAGGGCAAACCATCTAGTCCCGGCGACTTGTTCAGGCCGACCTGCTTCAACGCGTCACGGACTTCGCATTCAGTAACCACACCCTCGCAGCTAGCCGCTTCAGCCGCCCCAAGGCGGGGGAAGTCGGCGAGATAGCTACGAAACTCCCGGAGCGGGAGATCAGTGCAGCGGGCAAAGCGATCCCGAAAGTGCGCCCGAAAGGCGTCACGTATCTCACGACCCGATCGCAGCAGACACCCGTCCGGGGTCTTGACAGATGCGATGTACCGATCGGGGAACCTTCGCACTTCTTCTTCACGCGCAGTCGCGTTCGATTTCACAGCTTCGTTGAGAACTCTTTTTAGCCTAGATCTAACTACTGATCCCTTGTAGCGCTCGCTACTCTCACGCTCAAGGTCCCTCCTAGCTAGCTCTACACCTAGGGAGTCCCCCCCAGCCACCGCCCGGGAAAGTCTATCATCTATAGATTTCGCCTCCGCGGTCCTATCTAGATTGAGCTGTCGACCGTACTTGGTGGCGAAATCTCTAATCCTATGTTTAAGAGAAACCCACCACCTATTCCCGGTTACCGCCCCCACTAACGCCCGCTGAATTAGGGATTCCAGCCGGTCCCGGAAGTCCCGTATCTCCAATAAGGAGGTATTGAACTTCCAGTAGCCGGCTAGACTAGGTCTATTAACTAACCGCAGACTGACTCTAATGAGTTTATGGTCAGTCCACGCTATCAAGTGGAACGTGGGACAACTAACAAAATCAATGTCAGCTCTTCTCACTAACACTCTGTCCAAGTAGGAGCCTACTTTGGCAGAGGGCGAGCTATCTAGCCACGTCCACATCTCCCGCCCTGGGTGATCAAGACGAAACCTGTCGACGAGGCCGTGACGAGTCACGAAGCCGACAAGGCTGCTTTCACACCTTCCCAATCTGCTAGCTCCCCGTCCGACCTTATCTATCTTGGGATCAAGGATCGCATTCCAATCACCCATTAAGACTAGCCGCTTCGTATCGTCCAGGAACGGCGCCAACCGACGAAAAAAGGAAACCCTCTCCGCAGCGATATTGGACGCATAAACCGCAACCAGACGGAACTTGAAACTTTTCACGGCAACATCGACCACAACCAGCCGGCCCCCGTCACCTGCAAAAACAACGTCAACATCAGCATCAAGGCTGCGTCCAACTAGCAAAGAGACCCCAGCGCTGGTGCCGCTGCCGTATGCTGAGAAAACGTTAAAATCGCTTTCCAGCACCCGACAGTCGGCACCGCAAGTGAAGTGAGTCTCCTGCACTGCAGCAACATCTACTCCGAGGTTCCTGAGTTCACCAAGCAAGCGCGCACACTTGCTTGAATCCCTCAATCCCCTCACATTCAAACTGGCAAGGTTTAGAGTCATCAGTCCCACTTACCTTACTCAGTGTCGACTATGGGCCGGAAATCCTTCGGGGTGAGGATGCCGACGGCCTGACGCAGGGAACCGGTGCCGAGCTCAGTGCTAACTCGGTCGTCCCTGGTAATTCCCCCGACATCCATAGGGTACCTCAGCTTTAGGGACCTATAAAATGATGGGTGAACTAAAATCGGGACCCTGCCCGAACAAAAAGGAAGCATTTTTTTTAGCATTGCATTTTTTGTGTTGGCCAACATTACGTCCGCCCGGCTGGCTTCGTCAATAAAGTTCCATAGTTCTTTAGTCCGATTGCCAGCCGTACGGACGAATGTGGTCAACATTGGAGCGTCCTTGAATATGTAGGGGTTAGTGATGTCTTTGTTGTTTATTTTTTTAAATGAGCGCAATGGCTTTAATGAGGTTTTTAAAATGTGGTCATGATTTGGGTTTTCTAAAATGTCTTCGCAGAAGATAAAAGCTGTCATTGCATGGCGGGCTTCTGTTGAAGCCGAGCGTGCTCTTGGTTTTTGACCTGATGATGATGTTGATGCTGTTTGTGGATCAGGTGAGAGTCGTGTCACTGACTGTGATCGTGTGAAAATTTTCGGGGTTGTGATTGGAGAAAGTGAGGGGGGTAGTGGGATTTCGATTGGGTTTATTGGAGTGATTTTTTGTATTTGTGGGAGGGGAGGAATTATTTGAGCTGGTCGCTCATTTCTGGCTGGTGACTTTGATATTTTCTTTTTCCCCTCCCCCTTAGGTTGAGGTAGGGAGGGTGTTTGTTGTTGTGTTGTTTTTTTTGGATTTCTTTTTTCCCCCTCTTTTGTTGGCGAGTCTTCGCTATTCCTTCTTCTTTTTAAGTTAATGCTCATGTCCATGGGTTCTATTGGTGTTGATGATTGTTCAGTTGCAGTGGTCGATGTTGATGATTGTGTTTTAGTAGTAGTATCAGTAGGAGTAGCGATGATTACAGTTGTTGAGTCTTTTGTGGTATTTGTTTGGTTAGTTTTGTTTTCTGTAGGTGCTATTGACTTTTTTATGGGAGTTTTTTTTCCCCCTTTTTTTCTTGTCACTTGAGTCCACCCCTCCTCGTCTTTTTTGTTGGGGTTTTCTTGATGATTTTCGATGTTTTTGGTGGGTGTCTTGGTTGTTATGATCTCTGAAGCAGTAGTAGTGGTAGTAGTCGTTGTTGCGGTGGTCGTTGTTTTTTGAGGGCAGTTTTTAGAAAAATGTCCGATTTTGTTACACGCCCAACATAAGGGTTTCCTGCCCTCAACGACCACCGTCATCGTTTGATCTCGGTATTTTATTTTATGAGGTACGTTGTTAAACCCTCCCCTATCGAGGCACATGATGAAGACATAATCACCGTATGCAGTTCCTCGTGTTGATGTTATTTGGGAAACTTGTTCAACGCCGCCATATATGCTTAAGTAGGCGGCGAGAACGTCCCCACTCAATTGCATTGAGACATTACATACGGTGACCTTTATTCTTCGCTTGCCTCGATATTCAGGTTGAAGCCGGAAGAAGCGTGTTGTAATGTTACCACCGGCCAGTTTCTTGGCTACTTCCTCTGAAGGGAGTAAAACATCCCAGGTTGCGAAGCTCCTGCGGCAGAAATACTTCCCTGGGATGTTTGCGCTTTTTAGTAAGTCTTCGAAAGTCTCTTTTTTAAGTCCTGCTAGTCTCTTGGTCTTAAGATCAGTGACTACGAAGGACAGGGTCTTTGGTTCAACTTCTTTCACAAGTTCCGGTATAGGAAGTATTTCGCCTTCCTTAAAATAGTTGGCATATTTTTCTGCCCTGTCTCTTGCGTAGTCACTGGGGGTTTTTTGGTTCACACAGTGTGACGACCAAGAGACTGTTGTTTCTTTTGGTTTCTGGGCCGGTGGAATAGTACTTGCAGATGACGACAAGTCAAAAGGTGCTTCTTCCGGCATTGGGGAGGGTCTCGTTATAAATATGTCCTCGGGTGAGTTAGCCTCCTCCATGGCTGTGAAACACAGCTAGGAGGAGATGAATCCGAATGATGTGGTTAAGATCAAGAACGATGAAAAACAATGAAAAATCCGGTATGAAAAATGGTGGTGGTTTTTTTTTAAAAAAGAGTTAAAACAACAATTCGAGTCGAGGTTTGACCCTCCTCCCAAACAAACAACAGTAACAATTGTTTGAGGGGGGTCACAAAGCAATAACAATAATATAAAATTTACAGATAACAAATAACAATTTTCAACAGTAACTTACTTTTCGATAGTAGAGAAAATAAACGTAATCCAAAACTGAATTGTAGGCTTATCCTTTTATTCCTTGTAATGAATACAAGAAGGCACGAGGCCTTGTGGTTTTGGGGGAGGGGAAGGGAGCGGTCATGCTTTAACTATATTTTCTATGGGGAACCTAGCTAGCCACATTCGCCGACCCATTCAACAATACAATATATAATCACTCGTCCATCTCCATGCACGCAGCAATCACCAAAATACCGCATTTGCTCTATGAAAAAGTCCTACTTAAAACCCGAAAGTGATGCATGATTTTATTTACAATGTATGATTTTTTACAATGGATATGATGGGAATGGGAGAAAAAACCCCGAAAAACATATATACACGAAAACAAGGAAAAAATCCCCCGTTTGGTTTCCCTCCCATCCCCCCGTCTATAAAATTGGAGGCCGACTGTTTTCCGGGTCGAAAATACCGGAAACAAGCCGGACCTACCCTAGGTAGGGCGGGAATCCTACTCTACAGGGATAAAAGAATTAAAAGGGTCGGGCTCGGCATGGGTCGATTTTAGAAGCGGGTAAATGATTTTTTACATATGAATGTTCAAGATCTTCAAAAGGCGGACTGGGATACAGGTTGAGGTACAAAAATAATGGGGGTGGGGAAGATCTTGAGTGCTAACAACTAAGTGACAGGGACAATGACTCACAACGTACTGCTAACTAGGTTGCAGGGGAAAATAACAAAATCCTACTTACCAAGGGTGGGGTCCCTAAGGACCCGTACCATAGACGCCATGGGCCGGCAGAGGAGGGAAGGATGACTCCAACATTGCCCCCTTTCGTACGACCAGGCTCGCTGCAGTCACCCACCTTTTGCTGAATGTTATGCGATCCAAGCGTTTTCTATCGCATCTGATTTTGACCCTCAGCTGATGCCGAAAATACAAAACCAGATCACGATGAGAAAAGTTTGCATCTTCATACAATCCCTTGTTTCGCGTCGTCCAAATCACCATTCGGGCTACAGCTAGGATCGCGAGAAACACCACACGCTTCTCACCGTGAAACGGAGGAAGAACGTTGTCTACGACGTAACCAACGTCGAGCAGCACGAGCTGTTTGGGTTCGATGCGAGCCGTCCACTCCCCGACGTGATCCCAAAACGGACGAACTCGCTCGCAGTAGTAGAAGGCGTGCTCAGCCGTTTCTTCCAAGCCACTGCCGCAGCGAGGGCAATCAGGCATGTCTGCCAGGCCCGCCTTGAAGTTCAAGCCGCGAAGGGATAACGCATTCCGAACAAGTCGCCAGGTGAGCGAGAACTCAGAGTTGTTCAAGAAGCTCGATCCTGGCGCCCAATTCCAGTGAGAGCGGATCTCCTCCGCCGTCCAGCCGTGCCGCTCGCTGAGAGGATCAGAAGCGGAACCCACCACTAATTCCCGATACAGCTCCTTCCGAGGCCATGAAAGGTCACTGGACCCAAGAAGGTTACGAAGGGCCTTTCGGCACTCGCGGACAAACAGTGCTTCGCCCAAAGGCCTACGTCGACCTTCGGCCTTTGGGTCTGAGTTGAGGCGAGGAAAAGTCCGACTCGCCTTTCGTCTCCACACTGAGTCCCCCGTCAAGACACGGCCCAGATATGCAAGTCTTTCAGCAAGCCAGTGGCTCTCCAGATCAGGCATACCCAGACCCCCGTTGCGAGTACGTTGGATACAGACCTGCCTACGGACCATCGGCCTTGCACCTCCCCAGAGCAATCTGGAGAGGGATCGTTGCAGTGCCAACCGATGTGCCTTAGGCAGAGGAAGTACAGCCAATCGGTAAAGGATCAAGGGGAAGACGTACGCGGCGCACGCCTCAGCCCTGCCCTTTAAGGACAACCTCCTTGAAAGCCAGATTCCCACCTGAGCATTCACCTTAGCGTGTACTTCCGACCAATTTCGCTCCAGTTGGAGGTCGGGCCCAAACCACACCCCAAGGATGCGGATGGGTCCGTCACTCCAGCGGAAGGGCCCTGGAAGAGTATTGCTACCCCTCCAAGCACCAAGCCGCAAACCTTCGCTTTTGTCAAAATTGACCTTGGCCCCTGCAATCCGCTCATACTCGACAACCGCCTCTTTCACAGCCTCTATATCCTGGCGGCGGGATACAAAGACTGTGACGTCATCAGCGAACGCGGAAACCCTAGCCGCAAGGCGGCCAACGAATGGGATACCGCGCAGTGCCGGACTTGTCCCCCCATCCCTAAGCCTGCGCAGGAGGGGCTCCAACGCGAGGACATAGAGAAGAGGAGACAGAGGGCAGCCTTGCCGGACCGAACGCTCGATCGCGATCACCCCCGAACGCCTTCCGTTCACCTGCACCACTGCCTGAGGGTTGTGGTACATCATGCTAATCCATCTGCGGAACTCCGGTTTGAATCCGGCAGTCTCCAAAACAGACGCCAAGAACCGATGGTCAACCCTATCGAAGGCCTTGGACTGATCTAAACTGATCAGCGCGGATTCGGTGTCGTCTTTTATCCCCTCTAGGACCTCGCGAATCAAGTGCAGGTTGTCCTGGATCGATCTTCCCTTCACAGCAAAGGTCTGTTCGGGGCCGATCAGATCGCTAATGACAAGCTGTAAACGATTCGCTAAGACCCGGGCCAAAATCTTTAACTCTGTGTTAAGCAGAGTTATGGGCCTGTAATCATCTAAACCCTCCCAAACATGCCTGCCACCTTTCTTCAGCAATGTGATCACGCCTTTGGTAACGCTACCAGGGATGGCTCCCTGGGCGAACCAATGGTTGAACATATCCGTCAGAATAGGCACAAACATGTGCGACATCCTCAAGTACACTTCGTAGGGCAAACCATCTAGTCCCGGCGACTTGTTCAGGCCGACCTGCTTCAACGCGTCACGGACTTCGCATTCAGTAACCACACCCTCGCAGCTAGCCGCTTCAGCCGCCCCAAGGCGGGGGAAGTCGGCGAGATAGCTACGAAACTCCCGGAGCGGGAGATCAGTGCAGCGGGCAAAGCGATCCCGAAAGTGCGCCCGAAAGGCGTCACGTATCTCACGACCCGATCGCAGCAGACACCCGTCCGGGGTCTTGACAGATGCGATGTACCGATCGGGGAACCTTCGCACTTCTTCTTCACGCGCAGTCGCGTTCGATTTCACAGCTTCGTTGAGAACTCTTTTTAGCCTAGATCTAACTACTGATCCCTTGTAGCGCTCGCTACTCTCACGCTCAAGGTCCCTCCTAGCTAGCTCTACACCTAGGGAGTCCCCCCCAGCCACCGCCCGGGAAAGTCTATCATCTATAGATTTCGCCTCCGCGGTCCTATCTAGATTGAGCTGTCGACCGTACTTGGTGGCGAAATCTCTAATCCTATGTTTAAGAGAAACCCACCACCTATTCCCGGTAACCGCCCCCACTAACGCCCGCTGAATTAGGGATTCCAGCCGGTCCCGGAAGTCCCGTATCTCCAATAAGGAGGTATTGAACTTCCAGTAGCCGGCTAGACTAGGTCTATTAACTAACCGCAGACTGACTCTAATGAGTTTATGGTCAGTCCACGCTATCAAGTGGAACGTGGGACAACTAACAAAATCAATGTCAGCTCTTCTCACTAACACTCTGTCCAAGTAGGAGCCTACTTTGGCAGAGGGCGAGCTATCTAGCCACGTCCACATCTCCCGCCCTGGGTGATCAAGACGAAACCTGTCGACGAGGCCGTGACGAGTCACGAAGCCGACAAGGCTGCTTTCACACCTTCCCAATCTGCTAGCTCCCCGTCCGACCTTATCTATCTTGGGATCAAGGATCGCATTCCAATCACCCATTAAGACTAGCCGCTTCGTATCGTCCAGGAACGGCGCCAACCGACGAAAAAAGGAAACCCTCTCCGCAGCGATATTGGACGCATAAACCGCAACCAGACGGAACTTGAAACTTTTCACGGCAACATCGACCACAACCAGCCGGCCCCCGTCACCTGCAAAAACAACGTCAACATCAGCATCAAGGCTGCGTCCAACTAGCAAAGAGACCCCAGCGCTGGTGCCGCTGCCGTATGCTGAGAAAACGTTAAAATCGCTTTCCAGCACCCGACAGTCGGCACCGCAAGTGAAGTGAGTCTCCTGCACTGCAGCAACATCTACTCCGAGGTTCCTGAGTTCACCAAGCAAGCGCGCACACTTGCTTGAATCCCTCATTCCCCTCACATTCAAACTGGCAAGGTTTAGAGTCATCAGTCCCACTTACCTTACTCAGTGTCGACTATGAGCCGGAAATCCTTCGGGGTGAGGATGCCGACGGCCTGACGCAGGGAACCGGTACAAAGTTCAGGAGTAACTCGGCCGCTCCTGGAAATTCCACCGACATCATAAGGAAACCGCAACTTTAGGGACCTATAGAATGTGGGATGAACATAAATCGGGACCCTGCCCGTACATTTTGCAGCTATTTCATTTAATGAGTCGTGCCCCATTTCCGCCAGCCTCATGTCCGCTCGACTGGCTTCCCCAATAAATTGCCAGAGCTCCTTAGTTCGGCCGCCAGCCGAACGGACAAAGGTGGTCACCATGGCTGCACCCTCAAAAAGATATGGATTTGTTATTTCTTTTTGATCAATTTTTTTAAAGTCTCTAAGTGGTTTCAGAAGAGATTTGATCTGGCGATCTAGTGATGGCGACTCCAGAATGTCCTGACAAAAATAAAATGAATTTAAAGCTTGTTGGACCTCTCTGGAGGCCGACTTGGAGCGTCGCCCGGTGCCAGATGTTGATGGTGATGGTGTCGGGTTTCTTGTTGCTGAATGGGACCGGGAGAGTATTTTGGGTGTTGAAACAGGTGATAATGTAGGTGGTGTTGGGGATAGCGGGAGTTTAGTTGTGTCTACAGGGATATTTTTGGTTTGTTGTGGGGGAGGAATAATTTGGGCTGGTCGCTGTTGTTGTGTCGTCTTTTTAAGTTGTTTTTTCTCCCCCTCTCCCTCTGTGGTAGAATCTCCGCTATCTCTCCTTCTTTTCAGGTTTGTTGAGGTATCCATTTCCTCCTGTTGTTGTTGTTGTTGTTGTTGTTCATTGTTATTTACTTTTTCTTTTTTTCTTTTCTCCATTTTTGTGTCGGTTTCTTTTTTCTTTTCCTCAGGTTTTTGGTTTTTCATGGGTTTTCTTTGTTCGCCCTTTGTGTCAGTGGTTTTGTCAGGAGGTGATTTCGGGGCTTTAGGTGGGGACTTTTTGCCACGCGTTACCTGGGTCCACCCCTCCTCATCCCTGCTATTGGGGTCGTTCCCAGCTTCTGCTGGAGTATTTATTTCACTTTCCGGCTTGTTTGCTGTTGCTGATGTTGATGGTGCTGGTGTGTTGTTTGTTGATGCTGATATTAATGGGGTCTTGGATGCTATTGTGGCCTTTGCTGTTGTTGGAACTGTTGACGTTGTTGTTGTTGTTACTGTTGTGTTGGTGGTTTTTTGTGGGCATGACCTCGCAAAGTGGCCTATTTGTTTACAATGCCAGCACTGCGGTTTTCGGCCTTCCACAACCACCAACATGGCTTGGTCCTCATACTCAACTGTGTAGGGGATTGCCTGGAAGCCTCCCCTGTTAAGGCACATGGTAAATGAGTAATCACCGTGTGCCGTGCCGCTGGGTGACTTCATGGTCGTAAATTCCTCGACGTCCCCATAGTCGCTGAGGAACGCCGCCAGAACGTCACCACTTAGTTGTATTGGCACGTTGCACACGGTGACTTTGATCCGTCTTCTGCCCATATATTCTGGCTGTAGTCGGTATTGTTTAGTATTTATGCTGTTGTTACTTGCCAGCTTGGTGGCCAGTTCTTGTGATGGCAACAGGATATCCCATGTCGCGAAACTACGCCTACAGAAATATTTCGCTGGGATTCCTGCTGCTTTTAAGATTTCCTCAAATTTGTCTTTTTTCAGTCCAGCCAGTCTCCTGGTCTTTATGTCTGAGACAATTAAGGACAGGGTTTTAGGCTGGACTGCTTCTACCAGTTCAGGTATTGGCAGAATTCTATTCCCTTTAAAATACTGGGCATACTTTTCAACCCTGTCCTTTTTATAATCTTGTGGCAATTTTTTGTTTTTCTGCGTCGACCAGGAGACTGGTATTGACGGCACTTTTTGTGCCGGCGGAATTGTACTCGCCGGCGTTAAATTTTCTGCGGAGGTACCAGGCAATGACGGCCATTCCGGTTTTTCTTGGGATAGAAATATATCCTCCTGTGTAGTAGGTGTTGATTCTCCCATAGTTGCTTTAGGCAACTAGGGAGAAATAAAATCGTATGGTTTTTCAGTAACTGCAGTAGAAAAAGAGTCTTTCAAGTTGACCCCCCTCAAAAACAATACAAAATAACGATTGTTTTGGGGAGGGGCACAAACGCAATAACAAGTCGTTCCAAAAAATCCAACGAATTTAACAAGTGTAACAAGTTTAACAAAGTCAACAATAATTTTTAACAATAAATTTAAACAAGGCACTTACTTTTCGTCACTTAACAATCCAAAAAACAGAATAACACTACTGAATTGTAGGCTTATCCTTCCAGACTGATCTCCGCTACTGCCATATATGGCAGATGGGACAGCTCATTATGCTGAAAAGGTAGGTGATACCTAACAATATATAAACAGAATTTTGCATTGAATAATCCACAAGGGTTGATTTGCCAATAAAACACTGGTCAAACGATTAAATCACAGTGAAAACACTGATTCCCAAACCCAACCAAGTTTATAACATAGAAGTATTTTGAGAATGGTTTGATTCGATGTTAAAGCCATTTGAGGTCAATGATATTCGCGAGAATGAATAATTTGGTTTAATGATATATACATTTACGAACCCTTTTCGTACGAACAGAGGGTGATACGAGGTCCGTTTTAAACGAAGTTTAACAGGTTCTCATTCAAAGTTTTCTATCTCATAGACGAGTTGCCATACCTAGGTTGAAGAGCCCAATCTGCCCTACTAATTACCCTAAGGTTTGGTTTGGTTTGGTTTCTTTGTTTAATGGCATATCAACCTTCACAGGTTATTTAATGCCAAAGCCATTCTCCTAGAAGAACAGTACTATTTAACCCATGGCTGGGATGATAAGGGGTTTCATACCTTTCCCAAGGGTATTTGCCCGAAAGTGAACGTAATAGCGCGACTGCAGTACGAACTCGCTTACTACTATTCCGCAGTCCATCGCTTTAACCATTACACCACGAGGACACTCCTATTTACCCTAATTTTGAAGAATTATGTTTCATAACTTTCCCGAAGATATTCGCGCTATGAGAAATAAGAACCGTCTCATTTAATGGTATATGAACCTTTGTGGCTTATCTAATGCCAAATCCATCCAAGTGCAAGAACAGAAACTATAGAATTCAAGGAATTCAAGGAATAAAGTGGTTCTTGCCATTCCCAAAGGTATTTGTCAGAAAATGAACGTCATAACGCGACTGGAGTTCGAACTTGCTTACTTCTATGTCGCAGCCGAGCACGTTAACCATTACACGACGGGACTCACCTTACCGTGTGTTTATGAGTCAGCATGCGTGGGATATACAATCTTAAAATAGCCTCGAAATTAACCATATTAAAAAAAAGAATCCCCAGGGGTGTGTACGAAATTCCTCGCCGCACTCATTTACTCTATTGACTCTTAATGGACCCCACTGTGACCCCCAAACATGAATCATAGTTTAGAGTTTTACGATGTTCCTAGCTGCCAAAAGCAATTTCCATCAAAGCTTACACACAACAATAATCTCGTCAGTTTACTGAATCTAAAAGGAGACATAAAAAGTTAGTTAATGTCATTTAGGTATATCATAAAAAATGCGAAAATGGAGTTAAACTCTCTTAGAAGTGTGACAAGTATCACAATAATGAATGACACCCAAGCGTAACTACGGTGAAGCGGGAATTTGTGTGTGTTATTTTAGTTTGATATAAATACACAATAGACCACAGAAGTTGACTTGTCATGAAGACATGTCATTTTACTAAATCTACTAATGATATTTCTCCATTCATAAATACCAAATGGTTTTAAAGATTACAGTCAGGATAACGTAAATAAACACCCAATGACACATAGAATAATTACGCGCGTGCGCACACACACACACACACACACACACACACACACACACACACAACACACACACACACACATATATATATATATATATATATATATATATATCGTGTGGTTTGGTTTGGTTGTTTGGGTTTTATGGCATATTAACGTTTGTAGGTTATTTAACGCCAAATCCATTTTTATAAAAATAATTCTATTTCAAACAATCCACTTTAGCAGAAGTACGCAGTTTAAATGTTAGTACTGTTTAATTGTGAAAAACTTTTCTATTTCAAGCTATTCAGTTTTGTCATACAGTTTTAATTCATCTAATGCAGCTTAGCATAAGTGTAAATTTTGTTGACACACAGTTAAATGTCAAAACAATTCAATATTAAACAATTCAGTTTAGTTTAAGTACAGTTTCAATGTCAAAGACAGTCCATTTCAAATAATTCAGTTTAGCATAAGCATGCAGTTTAAATGTAAGTATGGTTTAAGTGTCAAAAACCATTTGTATTTCAAGCTATTCAGTTTAATCAAAACATTCAGTTTAGTATAAGTATGATGTTAGTTCTATTTAACCCATATATAGGGCCCTATCAGGTGCTACCATGCCAGGCCAGTGTAGACCTGGGAGCAATGGCAATGAAGGGGTACTCCGTATTCCCTAAAGCCCCAGCATCACTGGAACCTCACCCTCAGATTGTTTAGTGTCATATATCCAGGACACTCATTAGTAGGAGGTCTTACCCCTCTGGAGAAGTACAATCGGTGTATTCTACAGCTCCAGCCAACTGGGCATATATCGTGTGGAAGTAAATTATGGAAGTAAATCCGACAGTAAGATGAAAATAGAAAAATAAAGTATTCTATATGTGATGAATTTATTATGATGAAAAGTTTACATTAAAATGTTTCGGCTTTTATAAACCATCAGGGATTTGTCATATGCCCAACCAAACGGGCGAATGCAGCACCAGGCCTTTTTTAAGGTGGGTCCAGGTGCAGGGCCGTAGCCCGGACACACATTGGGCTCTGTCGTAATCCCCCCCCCAAAAAAAAGGATGCCTCAGGCACCAGGTGATAAACCTAGCCCATCCAGAGAGAGTTAGAGCCTGAGGGACGGCACTGTGAGGCTCGAGATGTGGATCAGTCTCGCCCGTGAGACACGACTGATGGGCCTACCCGGCAGTCGCATCAAGCAGCTGATGTACGCTCTTCCATCCAAATGTTTTAATAAACCTTTATCAGGACTTAAAAGATGGTGAAAAGTGTTCCTTGAACAACGTTGGGTGATTTTTTTTATTAAAATAACGGGAAAAGAGAAAGTACATACAAAGAGAGTTGTTCGTTAGTTGGTTGGGTTTTATGGCATATCAACCTTTATAGGTTATATAACGCCACATCCATTTTTATGTAAATAATCAGTTCTATTTAAAAAAATTCAGTTTGCATGAGTACACAGCTTAATTGTCAAAAACATTTCTATTTCAAACTATTCAGTTTATTCAAGCAGTTATATATAACAATTCAGTTTAGTGTAGGTACAGTTTCAATGTCAAAAACAGTGCAATTTAAAAAAATTCAATTTAGCATAAGCACGTAGTTTAAATGTAAGTACAATTTAATTGTGAAAAACATGTCTATTTCTGGATATTATGTTGAGTTAAACAGTTTTAATTCAGCTAATTCAGTTTTGTATGAGTCCAGATTTTGTTTGCACATAGTTAAATTTTAAAACAGTTCTATATTAAACAATTCAGTTTTGTGTAAGTACAGTCTCAATGTCAAAAAACAGTTCTATTTAAAATAATTCAGTTTAGCATGAGTTTGCAGTTTAAATGTAAGTACGGTTTAATTGTTAAAAACATTTCTATTTCAAGCTATTCAATTTAGTCAAACAATTCCTTTTAGCATAAGTATGCCGTTAGTTCTATTTAATCCATAGATAGGGCCCAAGGAGCGATGGCAATGAAGGGGTGCTCCGTATTCCCCAAAGCCCCAGCATCACTGGAACCTCACCCTCAGATTGTTTAGTGTCATATCTAGGACACTAATTGGGGCGAGCGGACCACAAAGCTTTTTTAAGGTGGGTCCAGTTGCTGGGCCGTAGTCTAGACACACATAGCGAGCACAAAATTGCTAGCACATCGGGCCCTGTCAGCATTCCCTAAAAAAGGGGGGATGCCTCAGGAACCAGCTGATAAACCTAGCCCATCCGGAGAGAGTTAGAGCCTGAGGGAGGGCACTGTGTGGCTCAAGAAGTGGTCTGTCTGCCCCTTGAGACACAACTGATTGGCCTACCCGGCAGTCGCGTCAAGCAGCCGACATACGCGTTTTCAATCCAAATTTTTAAATAAACCTTTATCAGGACTTTAAGATGGTGAAAAGTGTTCCTTGAACAACGATGGATGTTTTTTTTTAATTAAAATAACGGAAAAAGAGAAAGTATCTACAAAGAAAGATTTATAAGTGTTCAATTAGCGTTATTTTTTTTTTAAACTGTTACGTGGTTAGCACAGGCACAACGTAATTTGTTTCTTTTCTTCATATATATCATGTTTGTGTGTTTGCCATGGTGCATGTTGACAGTAGCACTTCTTTGATGCGTGTTTTGTTGAGAATTGTAGACAAAGAACGTGCTGTGCATTTTCTATATCATAGTGAATCAAAACTGTTGCAATATTTTGGTCCATGCGAGTTTGCAGCGTGTGACTGAAGCAGTCCAAGTCCTGCTAGGAATCCACTGTGGTTGGTGATATCGTTTGAACTGGTTTGGCATTTCAACTTTCGTCGGTTAAAGTCAAAGTTGCTCTTTTAAAAGGACAGATGTAGTTCTATTTAACCCTCCTACTGGGGGTGTAAGGGTGTTCATATCTTTCCCAAGGGTTTTAATCTGTGATTGAATCAAATCGCGCAACTGCAGTTCGAACTCGTTTGCTTCAATGTCGCAGTCCAAAACTTTACCCACCACGCTACGCGAACTTCACCTGAGAGCATTGTCGTTGTTAGTCTTCCTATCTTATTCAATTAATTTGCACACAGTTTTATGATTTCAAGTATTCCTATGTAATACAGATAATTATTTGGTTTCAACTAATTATTTCGATTTAATATGAGCCATTTGTTTTGACAAAGTTACATGGTTTTAAGTAATTAGTAGATAATAATGGCCTTAAATAGTTATTTTTAAAACAAATGATCTACATTTATCTGGCATTGAGTATTTCTAACTGATATAGGAGATGCCCGTGGTATAATGGTTATCGTCGTAGGAAATGGACACGGCGACACGAGTTCAAAACCAGAACGAGACTGATTGCATTTCACATAACACTAATACCTTTGGGAAAGGTATGAATCTAAATATTCTCCCTCCAGCTATGGCTAAAATAGTAGGGCAGATTAGGTTCTTCAGCCTTGGTAAGGCAACTAGTCTAGGAGAAGGAAAACTCTGAATTCAAACTTGCTAAACTCCGCTTAAAAAATTGACCATGAGTCATATCCTGCTCGAGCGGAGGGGTTGGGTAAATAGGGATATAGAGGAAGATCCTGACACCCCCTGAGAATGGATTACTCAGTCTATGAATGACACTAGCAAGCGGTAACCAATGGGAAACAAGAGTTAGATACTCTGGATTCTGCGGCATTCAAGGTACGATCGAGTGTCAATATCTTATTTGTTACGTTGTACTTGCGTACGATAAACTTGTTATAATTTACTCAGTATGTTGACGGGGGTGTCCTCATGGTGTAATGGTTAAAGCGATGGACTGCGGAATCGTAGTACGCGAGTTCGTACTCCAGTCGCGCTATTACGTTCACTTTCGGACAAATACCCTTGGGAAAGTTATGAACCCCCTTATCCTCCCAGCTATGGGTTAAATAGTACCACTACTGTTCTTCTAGGAGAATGGCTTTGGCATTAAATAACCTAAAAAAAGTTGATATGCTATTAAACAAAGAAATCAAATCAAATCTGTGTGTTGAGTCTTATTTATACTTATTATATCCCCCCCCCCGTGATATATCACTAACTTATACTAATAATTTACAAATTGATCTATTTGAACCTATGATGAGACTCTAATAGGTACTAACAATCTGGGTAGGAGAAGACTTTATTTAATAATAGTCATTTGTGTACAGAGTCATATGATTCCAAGTAACTAATAATACCAATGTAAGTAATTACATCTTAGTGTAACAATTCTTAATTCTAATAGGTTAGTCATATGGCATCAAGTATTGTAATTCATTATAAATGATTTTACGTCACTCAATATCTGCAAGAGATGGGATCCTAACAGGTACAGTCACTCGGTGTCAGAATGGGCCTGGGAGTAATGGTAATCAATGGATGACTACACAAAACAACATCAAAGGCAATAGATAGAAACTTAACAGGTACTATCACTCCGGGTTAGAGTGGACCTAGGAGTAATTGTAATCAAGGGATGATAACACAAAACAACATCAAAGGCAATAGATGGGACCCTAACAGGTATTGTCACTCCAAGTGGGATCAGAGGTTATTGACCAACTAACTAGCACGTGGTAGTCGTGGACTTAGGTCACAACTAGTATAGGACCACAATTACTCGTTAGTTTTTTTTTTTGTTTTTTTTTAAGAACACAGGAAAATGTTCTCCGAAAATCTTCAATTACCAAGAAGGAAATAAGCCCCTCTTTTTATCTTAATTAATCAGAGGAAATATAGTTAGCTATTAAAAAATGGTGTTTGGTTGTTTTGCTTTTTAATTGAATACATATAAGACCTTTCTCATTTCTTGGTTACTCGAAATACGTGGATGTTTCTCTGGGTTGATATCATCACACGCATCGCTCCATTTGAAAATTATTAGATAAAATGAAATAGAGCTACCACTCTCTCTCTCTCTCTCTCTCTCTCTCTCTCTCTCTCTCTCTGTCTGAATCTTGCTTATGCTGAGATTGACTATAGATCATGGGTAAGATGTCTGACTGACGCATATCAGCCGGGTTTTGATCCCACTTTGAAGCATCTCGCGTGTTCAGCCACACTGAAAAGTCGTGATACAATGAAACAGTTTGTTTTTGGATGACAATACATATATATATATATATATATATATATCTCGTAGTAAGCAAGTTCGAACTTAATTGGTGTTATTTCGCTTCTTTTGGGGATATTAGTCTTGGAGTAGGTATGAACTTCTTAATCCCTTTAGCAATGAGTTACGTGGTGCATTCAATGAGTTTCCAGACTTTTTTTGTACAAGCATTTAAAATTGTCGTAGAGTCTTGAAAATTCAATATGTTATTGCTATACATCTTATGAGATGACTGACCAATTTTTATGAATATATGTATGCGTATGTGTGTATGTGTAGATAGATAGATAGATAGATGGAAAAAGTGTTCTACGGTATTATAGAAAAGTTGGTATAAAACCGAAAGTATTCTTATTTTGAACACTAGAAGTCCCTTACTTGAAGTTTTATGTGAAGCACAGTCATCAAACTTTTTAAAAAATTTAATGGCATATCAACATTCGTGGGCTATTTAATGCCAAAGCCATTTTTGTGAAAGAACACAAGTGGTACTATTTACGAGGATCATTAAATAAGTTTCCAGACTTTTTTTCGTATGGGTACTTTTATTGATAGTACACACTTGAAACTCTAATCCCATTCGAAAAAATCACCTCCTGCCGCAATGCACTTGTTGTGTCGTTCCAGCAACTTCAGGAAAGCCCCATGGAAGTCCTTTTGTGTGAGCGTGTCAATGACCTTCGTCACAGCCTCTTTCATCTCCTCAATTGTCTCATAACGACAGCCTCTGAGCTTAGGGAATAACCAAAAGTCACAGGGAGCAAAGTCTGAACTATAGGGAGGCTGAGGAACTGTCTTGATGCCCATCTTGGTCAAATAGTCTGTGACAAGGGTGGAGTTGTGGACTGGTGTATTTTCCAAGTGAAAATGCCACTGACCCGATTTAAAAGTGCTAGCCTATTCCGACAGAATCTCTTTCCTTAAAACCTAAACATAGTAACCCTAACCCTAACCCTTTGGCCAGTCAACTTTGGTGTATTGACTTCCTTACTCCTCCCACACCTCTCATCATCCCTCACAGACTCCCTGCCTTCCTTGAATCTCTGATGTCACTCAAAAACTGATACTCAATTCATGCAAGATGGTCGAAAAGCATTCTGAAGCATTCCATACGTTTCTGTGGCATTTTTTCCAAATTTAAAACAGAATTTTATTGCATATCGTTCTTCTAAAGTGTCCTCACGTCCAGATTGCATTGATGAAATTCATCTGTTATGACAATCAGGCTTTAGTAGGGTGTATTCTAATTGCTGCTGTAGCTGTTCATTTGAACTTGAAATCATAAAAATTGGTCTGTCATCTCATAAGACATATAGCAATAACATACTGAATTCTCAAGAGTCTAAGACAATTTCAAATGTCTGTACAAAAATGTCTGGAAACTTATTGAAGCACCACGTATATATACATATATATATATATATATATATATATATATATATATATATATATATATATATATATATATATATTGTTTTCATTTTGTTTTGTTAAGGAATTACGTTACGATTTTTAAAAAATTTCGAGCACTACATCTCATAGATTTGAACCAGAATGTTATCAACCGTAATATAATATTAAGCGTTTTCTCCTTTTTTTCGTTTCATTCTAAATTTGAATATAATTCAGGAGATAGATCATGTCATTTCAACCTGACCCTGATGATGCCTTAATATACAAACCAAAACGTTCACCTTGGGCAAATTATTCAGCTATAATAAAAGTCATTCTCTGAATACCCCTTCTTTTCATGTTTCTGTATTTACATATCGTCGGATTCATTTCCATATATATATATATGTGTGTGTGTGTGTGTGTATGTGTGTGTATTTCAAGAAAGTTTTCTTAAAGACGATGGAACATTGTTTATTATCTTTAATTTATTTTTTCAAGTCTCCTTGTTTATTTTTCTTGGTGGTTAAGGAATTGTCCCATATCTTCTGGCTAAGCGGTTTCGACCATACTTTTGGTTGTCATCAGGGGTAATGAAGTTTTGAGTTGACAGTTTGAGTTTTTATTGTTCTAATTATTTGTAGCGTTTAAAATTAAAAATAATAAACAGTGTTCCATCATCTTTGACAAAACTTGCTTGAATAATAACTTGCTGCTTAAATATACACTCTTCAAAAAAAGAATATATATATATATATATATATATATATATATATATATATATATATATATATATATATATATGCATGTATATCTGTGTGCGCATTCGTGAACAAAAAGGAAGGAAGGAAGGAAGGAAACAGTCTTAATCTTTATGTCTCTTCCGTCTATGATTCTCAGACTGTATCTTTAGCGGTATCTCGGATTTCTCGTTTTAATAGCCCGGAAGTTGAGAGATCGTGGCACAGCAGAAATTCGCGTAACTTCAGAGATAAAACTCCTGATAAACGCAAGCCACCAACAGCCATCAACAGATGCCGAAAATGAAATCAACGACTGAAACGGCGTTTTAGGGAAACATTTGCTTCGGCCATTCTAGTTGATAGTTCTTTCTTTTTTTTTTTTTTTTCTTTTCTTTTCTCTCACTATGCACGGTATTTTGAGTTCTCCCTTTTTTTCCTGATTGTTTGTTTACAGGATGTCAATTGCCAATTTGAGGTATCTGTTGACTAGACCGATAACCTCTGGTCCTGAGTATGTTAGTCAGAAGGTTTGTCTGTGTTTCATGGCGACTTAATTAGTTTCCATTCAATGGAATGCGGTTCTGTTTTCTAAATGTTTTTTTGTTTTGTTTTGTTTTTTATTTTTATTTTTTTTTTTGTGGGAGGTCGGATCTGCAGCCCGGAATTTCCCGGGAAGATAATGCACAGATTTTGAAATTTTTCGGAGCGAAAGAGAGAGAGAGAGAGGGGGAGAGAGAGCGACAGATACAGACACAAAGACAGTGAGAGATAATTATACTTAATTTCAGCACGAATTCTTGCTTGTTCGTTGAACGTGCTCATTGTGAGCATCAGTGGTTTTAAGGGGAAAAAATACGTGTTGGGTCGTGACCAATGTGTCAGTGATCCCCTCGAATAAATTCAGGAAGTCTTAAAATAAGTCCTGGAAGCTTTCTCCAAACACACACACACACACACACACACACAGACTTAAACTCGTACATAGACTATCAACCATAAATAAGTACACCTCTACTTTTTAAAAAGTAAAGTCTTTTCTAAACCAGATATAAAGTAAAGTAAATAAAGTTAGTGATCATAGTCGAGGGTGACCCGAAAGCTCCCTTTTCAATAGCTACTGCACCAAGGTGTACGGAAGGGCACTACTTCTTTGCCTGGATAGCGCCACTTTACCCTCGATCCTTACCTTATCATATTTACCAACCCCTCCGCACGGGCAGGATATGACACAAGGCCAATTTTTTAAAGCGGAGTTTAACAGGTATGGATTCAGAGTTTTCCTTCTCCTAGACTAGTTGCCTCACCAAGGCTGAAAAACCCAGTCTGTCCTACTATCAGGTGCTACAACGCCGGGACAAAGTGGACCTGGGAGAAATGGCAATGAAGGGGTGTTCCATATTCCCAGCCGACAGGGCAAATATTTGATATAGTGTGTGTGTGTTTGTGTGTGTTTGTGTGTGTGTTCGAGTGGTTTCGGATTTTACTAACTTATTTTTTCTCTGTATATATATATATATATATATATACACACACACACACATCTATGTATGTTTGTGTCCATTTGTGTATGTATGATTAATGTTTTATTCAACTTAGGTATAAATCTATTAATAAATTCCTTTTCCTTTATTTGAAGTAGCGTGTAGTCGATAGTTTGATGTATAGGCATTATTTGAAATTCACCCAGACTACATTGGTATAGGTGTTTCGATACATTTGATTTTCTGTTTTCTGTTATTTTGATATTGCTCCTGTGAAGTGATGTCCTTGTATTAAGAGCCTGTGTTGACCCTATGTATATTTCTTTGCATTCGCTGCATTCAATTACGTAGACTACGATTTTGGGGTTGCAGCTGAAGTCTTTATTGATTTTAAATTTCGTTTCCGGGTTTTTAACGGTATTGGATTTTCATTCTATAATTATATCACATATTTAGCATCGTTTATTATTGCATTTGGTAGCTCCTTCTGTTGTGTTTTCTCCGAACGTAAAAGAGGTGAGTATTCTTTTAAGAATTTGGCGTTGTCTCTGGCTTTTAATGATTTTTGTTCTGTCTAGTAATTCTTTTATTTTGTCTTTGTTTTAAGTTCTTCTAGATTATATATATATATATAATACCAATATTTTGATGATATATTAATGAATAAAGAGTCGACAATATCCCTGATAGTGTATATATGGATCAAAGCGAACCTAGATACAGAGACAATAGTTCTTGCTGTCATTTATTGCATATACACTCATCAGTTTTGGTTGTTTTTTAGTTGGTTGGGTTTTATGGCATATCAACCTTTGTAAGTTATTTAATGCCAAATCCATTCTTATGCAAATAATCAGTTCTATTTCAAATAATTTAGTTTAGCATGAGTACACAGTTTAATTGTCAAAAACATTTCTATTTCAAGCTATTCAGTTTAGTCAAACAGTTTTAATTCAATGAATTAGTATAAGTATAGATTTTGTTTACACACACAGTTAAATGTCAAAACATTTCTATATAAAACAAATCAGTTTAGCGTAAGTAGAGTTTCAATGTTTTGAATGCTTCAGACTGCTTTTAGAGCATCTTGCATAAATCGAGCATCAGTGTTCGAGTTGCATAAGAGATTCAAGGAAGGCAGGGAGTCTCTGAGGGATGATGAGAGGTGTGGCAGTATTAAGGAAGTAAAGAGACCAGAGTTGATTGGCCAAAGGGTTAGGGTTAGGGTTACTATGTTGATGTTTTAAGGGAGTTCAGGAAGAGATTCCTTGGGAAGAGGCCAGCACTCTTCAAATCTGGTCAGTGGCATTTCCACCAGGACAATGCACCAGTCCACAACTCCACCCTTGTCACAGACTATTTGACCAACATGGGCATCAAGAAAGTTTCTCATCCTCCCTATAGTCCAGACCTGGCTCCCTGTGACTTTTGGTTATTCCCTAAGCTCAGAGGCAATCATTATGAGACAATTGAGTAGATGAAAGAGGCTGTGACGAAGGTCATTGTCACGCTCACACAAGAGGACTTCCATGGAGCCTACCAGAAGTTGATGAAACGGTACAACAAGTGCATTGCAGCCGGAGGAGATTACTTCGAAGGGGGCAAGAGTTTCATGTGTGTACTATCAATGAAAGTGCCCATACGAAAAAAGTCTGGAAACTTATTTAGTGATCCTCGTATATATTTAATATAAATGATATAAATATTAAATATTAAATAACCTACAATGGTTGATATGCCATGAAACCCAATCAAAACAAATCATATATATCTAATGTATATTTAAAAACATGATTTGGCATTAAATAATCATATTTGGTTGATATGCCATAAAACTCAACCAACAAAACAAAATCGTAAATGTTTATATTCACAATCTCCTCTGGAAACAATTTGATTGCACATAGTTTAATGGTGTTGGCCTAGGGGTTAGAGTGTTCGCCAATAGCCCGGGAGACCTTGGTTCAATCCCAGGTCGAGTCATACCAAAGACTCAAAAAATGGTACTTGATGCCTCCTTGCTTAATGGATTTGGCGTTAAATAACCTACAAAGGTTGATATGCCATAAAACCAACCAAACCAAACCAAACCAAACTAAAACTCAACATAATAAGGTACGGATCAAGGGCATGTGAAGCAATCCAGGAAAAGGAGTAGCGCCCTCTCCTCGAGCTCGACAAGTAAGTAAAAAAATCAAAGTTGGCGAACGTAGTCGAGGGCGACCAGAAGGCGCCCTATTCCATAGCTACTTCACCGAGGTGTAGGAGAGGGCGCTACTCCTTTCCTAGGATTGCTCCACTTTACCCTTGATCCATACCTTATAATGCTGAGTGTTAAGCAATGAGGTATCAAGTACCATTTTTAAAGTCTTTGGTAAGACGTGACCTGGGATAGAACCCAGGTCTCCCGGACCATTGGCGAACACTCTACCCACTAGATCAATGAGCCCGTAGGGAGCTTTCGAGTCGCCCTCGATCACAGTCAACAAACTTTATCTAGTTTTACGTTACAAATCCTGGCCAGAAGACCAGACTTAATAATAATCAACAACAAAAAAGAGAACTTGTAAAATAGTCGACTTTGCTGTCCCGGCTGACGACAGAATAAAACTGAAAGA
Organism: Sepioteuthis lessoniana; assembly: GCA_963585895.1. Taxonomy (NCBI): domain Eukaryota; kingdom Metazoa; phylum Mollusca; class Cephalopoda; order Myopsida; family Loliginidae; genus Sepioteuthis; species Sepioteuthis lessoniana. Next base: position 25,823 of record CAUZXS010001914.1, read on the forward strand.
ATGTGAAAAGAGGGATAAGTACCTCGATCTTGCTAGGGAAGTGAAAAAACTGTGGAACAGGCAGGTGAAAATTATACCAATTGTAATTGGTGTGTTTGCAACGCTAACTAAAGGATTGCTAAAGGGACTAGAGGACTTAGAAGTTGGCGGACGGGTGGAGACCATCCAAACGACAGCATTATTGAGAACGGCCAGAATACTGAGAAGAGTCCTGGAGACTTGATGAGACTTGCTGTCACTCAGACTCCAGTGAAAAACCATCGGCTAACGCTGATGTGAAAAGCTCCAATGAGTGAATAATAATAGGAATAAAACCCGGACTTTGTAATAATTAACAGAAAAAAAAGAAAAAAAGAACGTGCCGTATAATGGACTTAGCCGCTCTTACAGACCACAGAGTGAAAATCAAAGAAAATGAAAAGAAGGGCAAGTAATATGACTTTGCCAGAGAAATGCAAAAGCTATGGAACATGAGAGTGACAGTGATACCAACAGTAATTGGTGCACTTGGAACGATCCCCAAAGGCTTGGTAAGGGGGGCTGGAAGAGAGTGAAATAAGAGGACAAGCAGAGAACATCCAGATGACAACATTGTTAAGATCGACCAGAATACTGAGAAGAATCCTGGAAACTTGAGGAGGCTTGCTGTTACTCAAACTCCAGTGAAAAACTCTCAAAGGAGTAAAATAATCCTCAGTAAAAATTAAAAGTAAAGTTGGCGATCATAGTCGAGGGTGACCCGAAGGCTCCCTTTTCAATAGCTACTACACCAAAGTGTAGGGGAGGGTGCTACTATTTTCCTTGGATTGCTCTATTTTTCCCTTTGATCCCTACCTTATAATGCTGTGTATTAAGCAAGATAATATCAAGTACCATTTTTGAACCTTTGGTATGACTCGACAGGGAGATTGAACCCAGGTCTCCCGAACCATTTGCGAACACTCTAACCATTATGCCAATGTCCGGTATCATCCTAAGTAAACAGTTGTAATTTTACATAACTCATCTTAATAACATTTGAGTACAATTAAATATGTTCAACTTTTCCTATATTAACATTAATAATTCCAATTTTATGGTTCCAGGTATTTTTATCTAATGCATTTAGTTTAAAAAGAGATCTATTTGACTCATATATATATGGGACATTTACTGGTCAGAGTTGACCGGGGAGTAATGGCAAAAATCTCCAGAAAGGAGCCTCAACACTAAATGCATTTTAGTGTCATAGGGGAGACTCTCTTTTACTTACCAACCTCTTCGAAGGATATGACACCAGGTCATTTTTTTAGTTTTATTTCTCCGAGACTAGTTGTATTTAACAATAGCTGGGGGATGATACCTATCTTAAGGGCATTAGTGCTATGAGAAAAACAAATAGCATGGTCCAGGAACTGAACTCAAGTCACCGTGTCCTTTTCCTACAACACGAGGGCATATATATATATATATATATTAGTTTTTATATACATTTAATAGCACGGATGCTTATCTGTGACCATTGGTTTCATGCCATCTTTATATGACAATCATTAGACAGAAAAAGGCTATTATCTATATGTAAAAACTTGTAAATATTTATTTATTATTTTATTATATTATATTATATTATATTATTGTTCAATCACATATATTGAGCTCTCTCCAAATTATACCTCATTTGGTCTGCCACAAACCCACCAAGCGAGATAGTGAAAACCATACACTGCTGCTATATATATATATATATATATATATATATATATATATTAGTTTTTATATACATTTAATAGCACGGATGCTTATCTGTGACCATTGGTTTTATGCCATCTTTATATGACAATCATTAGACAGAAAAATGCTATTATCTATATGTAAAAACTTGTAAATATTTATTTATTATCATATTATATTATATTATATTATATTATATTATATTATATTATATTATATTATATTATTGTTCAATCACATATATTGAGCTCTCTCCAAATTATACCGCACTTGGTCTGCCACAAACCCACCAAGCGAGATTGTGAAAACCATACACTGTTGCTATATATATATATATATATATATATATTAATACTAATGTTTAAAGTGGTCGGAGTACGGGTTATAAAAGACAACTAAAAGTTAGATGAAGGAAATCCTATTCAGATATTTATAATTTTTGACAATACTTGATATTATAATACTATTAGCGTAAATAAAGCAACAAAAATCAAGATGAAATAAATACTAGTTGACTATGCTTCATCCAGGATAGATTTCCACATAATATACAAAAACTATTAGTGTGAATAAAACACCAAAAAATTAAGAGGAAAGAAATACTAGTCGACAATGTTTCATCTAATAAAAGAATTCAAGGCAAATTAACACTATTTGCGTGAATAAAACACCTAACTTTAAGCTGAAATATATACGAGTCAAAAATTTATTATGGATGACAATGTTTCATCTCAAGGAATAAATTCAAGACATATCTACATATTCTGTTTCTTTTTAATTTGTCCAATGTTTTATTAAAATTAATCTGACTTGAGGGTTGTATTGTATATATAAACGCTTATTAGTTGAACGATCGTGTCAAATGTCAAGCAGCATGAAATTCAAGAATTCAGTTTCTTTTAATATTAAACATTCCTGAGATCCTAACATTCCAAAGATTCTTAGATTAGAACCCCTTAAGATTTGCAGAACTTATAAGGTATGCGGGGAAACAACTTTGTTTGCTTGTCGGATTTCAGTTGATACTTTCGTAAACTCATGTTGTAATTCAAATGTTGATAAGTCTCCCCATCCTTTTTGGGTCATTATAGTAAAACTGATGCTAAATAGAAATCTAATATCATTATGCAAATTAGCATCTCTCTTGTAGGTCAAGAGAAATACTGTCTCCAGTTGATTCTTTCTGGACTTGCTGAATACTGACGTCGAACCAAACTGTGAGCTTTGTGATCATGACTTTATGCCAAAACTAATCTTACTGTCTTGTCGGGTGGGGGAGGGGAGCTGTAGAACACACCGACTGCAGCGGGGTAAGATCCAAACCCTAAACGAGTGTCCTATGGCCCAGTTGTCTAGGGCTGTAGAATACACCGACTACATCTATGCAGAGGAGTAAGATCCAACCCCTAAACGAATGTCCTGTGGCCCAGTTTACTGCGGTTGTAGAATACACCGACAGCGTCTCTGCAGCGGGGTAAGATCCAGCCCCGAAACATGTGTCCTGTGACCCAGTTGACTGGGGCTGTAGAATACACCGACTGCATCTCTGGGGTAAGTCTCCCCCAACGAGTGTTGACACTAAACAATCTGATCGTGAGCCTCCAGTAATAAGGGAGCTTTGCAGAATGCAGACTACCTCTTCAATGCCAACGCCCAGAGCTCCACTCTGGCTTGGAGTGGCAGCAACTGATAGGGTCCTATCTATTGGTCAAGTAGAACTGCTTGACATTTAAACTGTGTACTTTTGCTAAACTGAATTGTTTGAAATAGATCTGTTGGATCATTTGACTGTGTATAAACAAATGACAGATGTTTAATTGAATTGTTAATGATACATAGCAATACTTGAAAACATTAAATTGTGAAAAGAAATGATTTATAGTAAATAGAATTATTCGTATTTGATAGAAATAAGTGAAACCATTTAAATGAGGGGAAAAAGGAGTTCAGGTTCGTTTAAAAATGTTAACCACAAAATGTGTTAGAAATCATATTTTTAATTTAAACGTATAAAAAGGATTTGACGTTAAATAGTTTACAGTGGTTGATATGCTATAAAACCAAACCAAACCGAACCAAACTGAAAGCCTTCTACTCATGGTCTTGTGCCAAACCTAAGCTTACTAACTGTCGTGTGCGGATGTAGAATACACCGACTGCATTTCTGCTGGGAGGCAGGATCCCCAAACGAGTGTCCTGTGACCCAGTTTACTGGGACTGTAGAAAACACCGACTGCATCTCTGCAGAGGAGCAAGACTTCTTCCAATGATTGTCCTGGATATGATAGTTGTGAGGCTCCAGTAATACTGAAGCTTAGGGATGCGGAGTACCCCTTCATTGCTATCACTCCCAGGTCCACTCTGTCCCGGAGTGGTAGCAGCTGATAGGGTCCTATCTATGGGTCAAATATGTGTGTTTGACATTTAAACTGAGTGCAAACAAATGAGAATGCTAAATTCAGTTGCTGAAATAGAACTGTTTGATCATTTCACTGTGTGTAAACTAATTAATGTTGTTTAATTGAATTATTAGTAATATATATAGCAATACCGAGATTTATGCTTAATTGAATTGTTAGAAAAAGAACTGTTTGATCATTTAACCATGTGTTTCTACTAAATACATATACAAATCATACATTTAATATGTATGTAGTATAGGTTTTGGCATTAAATCAAGAATGGTTGATATGCCAGGCAGAGGAAAATATTAAAGAATAACCCATTGTTGATTAAAAAATTATTGAATGATTGTGTAATTTCCATTTGTTAAGCAAATTCTTGTTGAAGCCTAGAAATGCCAATCGGTCTACTGTTAAAAGACAGTTCTTGTAAACCTTAACAAACAGTTGGGTATGCCTAATTGAAAGGAAATATTGCTCCAAGCAAAAGAACTGTTAATTGAAACAACAGAAAGGATCTAAAGACAAATTGAATAAGGCCATCCATATCAGCGTGCAGTGTAGGGATTAAGTAATAAATAAAAAGATACAATAACATAAAAATATTTCAAAAGCAACGGTTTCTTAGAAGGACTCTGTTACGAAGGGAAGTCAGCGCATGCCTAAAAAGAGTGGCTTCTTTGTGCCAAAGAGAAACACTTTCTCAGAAACCTTTATCCCCTTGACTGAAACGAACGCATCTTTTTCTCTCTGTTGCCAGGGGGAACGCACGTGCCAGTTAATGACCAAGGGACTTAGCATCGCGTTGTGTCTCCTGCTAGTAGAAGCTTCTGTTCAACGTACCCAGTGAACAGAGACATATGATAGGCCCTCAAATTTACAATTTGCTAAAAATTTTCCAAGATATTCTTCAAACGCCTTGACTGGGGAAGCGCGACTATTTCTAATGGTTCTGGAACGCATTCCACACCACAGAATTATCGTAACCCATCACAAAATATCGAGTATAAAGGTATCTATATCTTTTTTCCTTCCGTTCTTAATTACTTAACAACATCGACAAACAAAAAAATAAGATAACCAGGAATGAAAATAAGAAGTAAAAAGAGTCAGATACAAACGTCAGAATCTACCCACAACAATTAACCAGAAAAATCCTATTAATATGCCCCATATTAACAAAAGGCATCTATGTATCCGTTATTTAGTTTATTTACTGCTACAAAAAACAATTATTTTTGCTAAAGTTTGTATTTAAAATACTTATCTTTACCTGGCACAAAGCCATGAAATCGAGACACCCTCCAAAACATAAATTTACTACCCTTTCGATAATTTGCCGAACTACTCTTGTAAAATAATTAGGGATTTTAGTAAATTATTTTAGTGATAAATTGTTCTCTTGCTAAACTTGAAGTTCAAATTTAAAGGGTTTCGTTTTGTAAAGTTCAGGGCTTGTTTTGCCTAATCATATCAACACCTGTTATAATAAGATTGACTAGTTTGATTTAGAATCAGGTGTCAACAAATTTTATTAAGGTAAACGATTTGGTAGATATCAGTTGATATTTTGCAATGACGTGTCACTAAATTTTTTAGCGATTACGCGTGATTAACGCTTTAGTTAAGGAATAATTTGAAGAATATATACAAGAAAGAGATTCAAAGAAACCGGGGACAGTTAGAGGGATCACTAGCAGACGAGATGAAGCAGAGAATCTGCAGACCAGGAAACTTCGACCAGGTCTCGATGGGAGTAGCAGCCAGGTTAGCGGAGAAGAAATGTTTAAGTCTTTTGCTGTCCCTTTCGTCTCCCTTGGGCTGATAGTTTCTGTCTTTCTAACCACTTGACCCATTTCCTCACGCTGTCTCTCTCTTTTCGATGAGTACTTTAAATGATGCTTCCTGAACAAGGCTGTTTGCATCTCACATAGCGCTCATACTCTTGAAAAATGTATGAATCCACCAATTCTTCCTCTAACTATAGGTAAATAGTAGGGCAGACTTGGTATGGTAACTGATCCAGAAGAAAGAAAACTCTGGATTCAAGCCTGTTAAACTCCGATTAAAAATTGACCTTCTCGTGACAGAGGGGCTGGGTAAATACATTGCTTTCCTAAAGGTATTTGTGCTATATCAAATGCAGTCCCATCTAGGATTTGATCTTGAATCGCAGACTCCATTTCTTACGACGATAACCGTTGCACTGTTAGCGTCTCTTTACCTAAGTACATGTATGCTTTCATTTATATCTACACATATTTATGTGGGCCATAGGTGTGCCCAACCCTTTACATTCCATTCATCATTTTTTATGCCTGAGTTTAAATGCCCTGTGCAAAATTTTTACTCCCATTAATAAAAAAAAAATAAGTATATTCAGCTTGTTTTTTTTTAAGATAATTTATTGGATTTAGTATAGAATATAAGATGAACATTTCATCCCTTTATGGGGCCTCTGAGTCTGTATTGGTTCCCCAACCCAAATTCTTAAGCGTTGAGTTAACTTAATTACTAGGAGTGACAGAGAATTCTTTAAATTTTGATCAGTCAAGCGTGGCCTTCTTTTTGATCAACTACATAACATAAAGTGTTTGATAACATCTGCACATCATTTTGAAATGGCAGATATAATTTTGCGAAGAATTTCATAGTTCTGGAAAATGGTAATCAGGAATTAACGATGTCAGAGGCATTTGGAATTAATCAAATCATTCCTAATCTTCCATGATTATGTGCTACCAACATCAGTAGATCTAATGAAGGAAAATGGTTTCACAGTAAAAAAAAGGGTCAAGTAGCAAAAACTACTACTGATGCCGTCTACGTAGATGATCAAGCACTTCTTGTAAATGCAGTGGCTCAAACGTAATTTCTTGGGCAGGCAGCGAGAGTTATTAGTATATAATGGATTAATAAGATCTATTTTTCACATGAAGTCGGTTGATTTTGTTTTATCATATTTACCAACCCCTCCGCTTGGGCAGGATATGACACAAGGTCAATTTTTAAGTGGAGTTTAACAGGTTTGAATTCAGAGTTTTCCTTCTCCTTGACTAGTTGTCTCACCAAGGCTGAAGTACAAGTCTGCCCTACTATTTATCCATAGCTGGAGGGAGAATAATTAGATTCATAGCTTTCCCAAGGGTATTAGTGCTATGTGAAATGCAATCAGTCTCGTCCAGGATCTGAAGTCGTGTTGCCGTGTCCATCTCCTATAACGTTAACCATTGCACCACGGGTTTTGTTTTATGGCATATCAAACCCTTATGAGTTATGTAATCCCAAATTCGTTTTATACACACACATACATACACATCATTTGTATGTGAATGGTTTGGAGGTAACATTGTTTTTAAATGAACCAGTTGCCCAGTCGGCTGGGACAGTAGAATACACCGACTGCACCTCTGCAGAGGGGTAAAATCCCACGTGTGTCCTGGATATAACACTAAACAATCTGATGGTGTGGTTCCAGTAATGCTGGATCTTTGGGGAATGCGGAGTATCCCTTCATTGCCATTGTTCCCTAGTTCACTCTGGCCCGGAGTGGTAGCATCTGATAGGGTCCTATCTATGGGTCAAATAGAACTAAACTATGTACTTATGCTAAACTGAATTGTTTTAAATAGAACTTTTTTCTAATGTAAACTGCGTCCATATGCTAAACTGAATTTTTTGAAATAGAACTGTTTTGGCATTTAGACTGCGTATTTATGCCAAACTGAGTTGTTTCAAATAGAACTCATTTGACATATAACTGTGTGTAAACGAAATCTATATTTAAACTAAACTGAATTGTTGAATTAAAACTGTTTGACTGAACTGAATTGCTTGAAACAGAAATGTTTTAACAATTAAACTGTGTACTTACGCTCAACTGAATTGTTTGAAATAAGACTGTTTATTTGTGTAAAAATAGATTCGGCATTAAATAACTTACGAGGGTTGAAATGCAAAAAAACAAAAAACAAAAAAAAAAAAACAAATAAAGAAACAAAACAAAAAAATTGCGTAACTTAAGTCATTTATATATTTGGTGATGACCTTCAATACCCAACATTAAGAGCGGCTAAGCAGAAGTGTGAAGGCATTGATGAAGCAGGGACAGATTTAAAGGTCACTTCTATTGAAAGAAGCCGGAGAAAGTTTGAGTTGGCTAGAATACCTAAAAATGTCCGAGAGAACGGAAGATAACTTGCTGTCATTCAGACTCCAAGGAAGGTAACTGGTTAGCACTGGTATGAAGAATTATAACGGAATACTTGGACCTTGCTGGAGAACTAAGAAAGCTGTGGAACATGAGAGTAACGGTGATACCTGTTGTGATTGGCACACTTGGAATAGTTCTTAAATGCTTGGTAAAGGGTAGGAATAGTTGGAAATCGGAGGATGAAGTGAAACTATCTAAAGTACAGCATTGTTGAGATTGGTCAGAATACTGAGAAGGGTCATGGAGGCATGAGGAGACTTTCTGTTAGACAGATTACAGTGAAAGACCATCAGCTTATACTGGTATGAAAAAATCGATCTAATAATAATAATAATAATAATCCAATATTTGTGATTGCACAGGGGCGTCAATAATAAGCCATTAAGACTACATTAACAAAGATCCAGAAAAACTGATCACAGCAGCCAGTAACAACAATGGCAACATAAAAAAAAATTAGAAAGACAATAAAAAAAAAAGAAGGTAGAAAAACAACTGTATAGGAATTTCAAGCGATTAACTGGCGATTTTCCTCACGTGAAGACTTGGACATGGCTACGAAATAGAAATCTCAAGAGTGAAAACTGAATCTCATTTATTGACAGCTCAAAACAACGTCATAAAGATCAATTACGTTAAAACGAATACTGACAAATCCCAAGAGAGTAGGAAATTAAGGAAGAAGATATGAAACGGTAAATCATATAAGTGAATAGGGCAAACTAGTTCTAAAGGAGTACAGGACTTGGCATGAATGGGTGGGAAAGGTGATCCACTGAGAATTGTGCAAGAGATTGAAATTTGAACATGCAACCAAATGGTATAAGCACAAACCAAAATATATCCCAGAGAATGAGACGTATAAAATTCTCTGTGATTTTGAAATATAAACGGATCATTTAATTTTGACCAGACAGAGTTTTAACTAATAAGAAAAAAGAATTTGCTGTCAAGTGGATTTTGCAGTTCTGGCAGACTGCATCAGTAAAATAAAGAAAGCGAAAAGATTGACAATATCTGGACCTTGCCAAGAAACTTTTTTTAAAAATCCGACTGTAAAAATATCGGTAAAGGACAGGGAAAATTGGAAATCATAGGAAGACCATCCAGACCTGGGCATAGAATACTGAGAAGCGTCCTAAAGACCCGAGGGGACTTGCTGTCACTGAGACTCCAGTGGAAGACTATCAGCTAACTCTGCGATGAAAAACTTGCAAGCAGTGAAACAATAAATATGAAAAATGGTATAAACACTATTCACATGTAGTGTTATGCCATAACATATTTAGAGCGGCCATCTCCGGTTGAGTAATGATTAACAAGCTCGACTCACAAAGTGTGCGTTCGAGTCTCATTTAGTGACTAAGTAAAGCTTGATGAAAAATTAAAATAGCTAGGCCAGCTTACCATTGTTTATGAATTCGATTCCGACAAAATGCCCAATATTTCAGGCCTTGAGCCAAACAAACAAAGCATAATAATTTACAAGAAGGCCTTATGTGATGCAATGATTTGCATGGCAGGTTATTTAATGCCAAATCCATTTTTATACATACAAACACTTCTATTTCAAACAATTCAGTTTAACATAAGTATACAGTTTAGTTCTATTTGACCCATAGATAAGACCCTATCAGGTGCTACCACTTCGAGTAAGAGTGGACCTGGGAGCAATGGCAATAAAGGAGTACTCTGCATTCCCCAAAGCTCCGGCTTTATTGGAGACTCACTGTCAGATTGTGTAGTGTCATACCAGGTCACTCGTTGGGGTAGCCTTACCGACTGGGCCAAGCATATTTAGGCGAGCAATCTATTGTTAATGAGTTTGATACTCACTGAGAGCCATTATTTCTGAACTAGAGTTAAACTTGGCTAAATATCGTAAATAACTTGGATACCTCACAAATTGACATGCTTCACCTAGCTAGGCCAGCAGATCCTTGTTAGTAAGTCTGATTCTCACTGGGTGCCTTTATACTTCTGCCTTTGTATAAAACGAAGCTAAGCTTAGTAAATGGCTTCAACATCAGTTGAGAAATGTATAAAATACAGTTTTCTTAGGACAAACATTTAATTAAAAGAAGGTTTTTTGAAACAGATTAAGACTGAAAATAAATACAGAAAAAAAAGAAAAAGTTTAGAATAAATAAATAAATAAATAAATAAATAAAGAAAGAAAGAAAGAAAAGATTAAAAAAGAAAGGAAAATGTTAGAAAGAAAGAAAGAAAGGAAGAAAGAAAGGAAGAAAGGAAGAAAGAAAGAAAGAAAGAGAGAAAAGATTCAAAAAGGAAGGAAAATGTCAGAAAGAAAGAAATAAAGAAAGAAAGAATAGATTCAAAAATGAAGAAAAATGTAAGAAAGAAAGAAAGAAAAGATTCAAAAAGAAAGGAAAATGTTTAAAAGAAAGAAAGAAAGAAAGAAAGAAAGGAAAATGTCAGAATGAAGAAAGAAAGAAAGAAAGAAAGAAAGAAAGAAAAAAGAAAGAAAAGATTCAAAAAGGAAGGAAAATGTAAGAAAGAAAGAAAGAAAGAAAGAAAGAAAAATGTTAGAATGAATGAATAAATAAATAAATAAATAAGGAAATATTAGAATGAATAAATAAACAAATAAATAGATAAATAAATAAAAGCAAACATATTTGTTGAGGTAAGTGTTACGATTTTTTTCCTTTTAACTTTCAATCTAATCCTCCTACGAGAAATATCTTTAATGTCTATTCTTTAATCTTAATTTAAAAAAAAATCTTTATTGTATTTTTCAAGAGTACCAAATGAACTTGAATTGAAAAGTCGACTGTGCCGGTAAAGGTTGGTTTCACACTTTGATCGAAGAATTCTGCCTACTTCAGTCAAACAAACCCTTCTTGTCTCGACACACAAAAAAATGAACAAATATAATAATAAAAATAAATAATAAATAAAGATCCTACCCCTGCCCAACAACAAACAAACAAAAAAAAACGTCGACAGTCTATTTCAGACGCCACCTAGCGGGAAACTAATTAGCAATTTCCCATTACATCCGGTACTTTTTCGACGCATGTCTCCGAAGAGCGACAGTAAAGTGCGTGTCGGCAGAAATACAAGCATGGAGTCGCGTGCCCTGTACCACTAGTCTTGTGTTTCGCCCCTCATTGGATTAAATACTCTACGAATCGTGAAAGGGGTGGGTAGCGGTGGTCAATATTGGATTGAACCATCTCAAAATCTTAAGGAATGTTGCGAATGGAATATGAACCACTGGAATGCATGTTTTTTGTGTTGTTTTTTTTTTAACTTAAGAGCCGTTAGGGCAATTTAATAGAAATATTTCTTTGAGTGTTCGTCACGTGACATTTCCTGGATTTTGA
>CAUZXS010001915.1:0-20000 GCA_963585895.1 Sepioteuthis lessoniana
TATCTGATGCTACCAATCCGTTTCAGAGTGGACCTGGGAGTAATGGCAATGAAGGAGTACTCCGCATTCCTCAAAGCTGCAGCATTACTGGAGCCCTGCAAACAGATTAGTTAGTGTCATATCAAGGACACCAGTTGGCGGGGGGTGTTATCTCACTGCAGAGAAGCAGTCGGTGTATTCTACAGCCCCAGCCAACTGGGCAAGGATTAAATATTACGGCACACTGTGCTCTTTAACGTCAATATGGCAACCCGAGAATAAAAACCCTGAATTTAAACCAGCTGAACTCTGCAAAAAATTGACTTTGTGTCACATCCCGTTTGAGCAGGGTGTCGGTGAATATATTTATAAATATCCCGGCATTTCGGTATTTTTTCAAATATATATAAAACTTCTGATATTTGATGCAGAAAAGATGACTTAAGTTTTAACAATTATGAGATACCGAAGTACGGTTAGATCAGGATTGGTAAAAGAAAGGAAACATTGCATAGTGCGTGAAGTGTTCGCCAAAGTGCTGGGAGGCCGGGGTTCAATCCCAGGTCGAGAGATATCAAACACTTGCTTTACACTTAGAATTATATAGTACGGATCAAGTGCATGTGTAGTGATCCAGAGAAAGGAGTTTTACCCTCCCCTACACCTCAGTGTAGGAGTTATTTGAAAAGGAGCCTTCGAGTCACCCTTGATTACAGTCGGCCAACTTATATATATATATATATATATATATATATATATATATATATACGAGGTGCATACGATAAGTTTTCAGACTTTTTTTGTATGGGCATTTAAAATTGTCGTAGACTCTTGAAAATTCAGTATCTTATTGGTATACATCTTATGAGATTAATGACTAATTTCTATGATTTCTGGTTCAAATTAACAGCTACAACAGCAATTGGAATACACCCTACTGAAGCCTGATTGTCACAGCTGGTGAATTTCAAAAATACAATCTGACACTTTAGAAGAACGATATGCAATGAAATTCTGTTTTAAACTTGGGAAAAATGCCGCAGAAACATATGGAAGGCTTCGGACTGCTTTTCGACCATCTTGTATAAATCAAGCATCAGTTTTTGAATGGCATTAGAGATTAAAGGAAGGCAGGGAGTCTGTGAGGTATGATGAGAGGTGTGGGAGGAGTAAAGAAACAATACACCAGAGTTGGTTGGCCAAAGGGTTAAGGTTACTATGCTGAGATTTGAAGGGAGTTCAGTAAGAGATTCCAAATCGGGTCTGTGGCATTTTCACCAGGACAATGCACCAGTCCACAACTCCGTCCTTGTCACAGACTATTTGACCATGATGGGCATCAAGAGAATTCCTCCCCGTCCCTAAAGTCCAGATCTTGCTCCCTGTGTGACTTTTGCTTATTCCCTAAACTCAGAGACTGTCGTTATGAGACAATTGAGGAGATGAACGAGGCAGTGACGAAGGTCATTGACACGCTCACACAAGAGGACTTCGATGGGCCTTCCAGGAGTTGTTGGAACGATACAACAAGTGCATTGCAGCCGGAGGAGATTACTTGGAAGGGAACTTGAGTTTCATGTGTGTACGATCAATAAAAGTACCCACACGAAAAAAGTCTGGAAACTTATCGTATGCACCTCGTATATATATATATATATATATATAGGATGCGATGGAAAAATTGCATCAATTTTAAGTTTTAACTTCGTGCAAGATTTTTGTTTGTTTCAGGTTTTGTCTACTGTGCATCAACAAAAAGTCAGTTGGGTATTTTTTGTGAGGAATACACCATGACGAAATTGATAACTGGATTGGTCGCTTGGTTGGTTGGTTTGTGTTACGGCGTAGCAACCCTGTTTGGGTCATAAAACAACGAATTAAGTAATTTTAACAAAAGATTAAAACAATTCAGTTTGGTAACAGTTTACATGTCTTGTTTGACAGTTAAATGTAAGAAAAGTAAAGATGGCGACCATAGTCAAGGGTGACTCGAAGGCCCTCTTTTCACTAGTTACTACACCGAGGCGTAGGGAAGGGCGCTACACCTTTCGCTGGATTGTTCCACTTTACCTTATAATGCTGAGTTTTAAGCTAGGTGTCATCAAGTACCTTTTTTAAGACTCAACCTGGGATTGAACTCAGGTCTCCCGGGCCTTTGGGTGAACACTCTAACAGCTTGGCCAATGGACCAGTCAAATGTAAAAGCACTAAATTTCAACCAATTAAGTTTAGTGTAATTATACTGTTTAGTTCTATTTGACCCAAAGATAGGACCCTATCAATGCAAACACTCCTGGTCAGAGTGGACCTGGGAGTGATGGGAATGAAGGGTTAATCTGCATTCCCTAAAGCTCCAGCATTACTGAAGCCTCATCATCAGATTATTTATTATCATATCAGGACACTCGTTTGAGGAGACTTACCTCTCTGCAGAGAAGCAGTCGGTGTATTTTGCAATCCCAGCTGACTGTGCCACTCTCATTAGGGAGTCTTACCGCTGTGAAAGGATGCAGTGTATTCTTCAGCCACAGCTGACTGGACCACATTCGTTGGGGAGTCTTCACCCTCTGCAGATATGTATTCAGTGTATTCTGCAACCCCAGCTGACTGGGCCACACTCATTGGGGAGTCTTACCGCCGTGAGAGGATGCAGTCAGTGTATTCCTCAGCCACAGCTGACTGGGCCACACTCTTTGGGGAGTCTTCACCCTCTGCAGATATGTATTCAGTGTATTCTGCAACCCCAGCTGATTGGGCCACACTCATTGGGGAGTCTTACCGCCGTGAGAGGATGCAGTCAGTGTATTCCTCAGCCACAGCTGACTGGGCCACACTCTTTGGGGAGTCTTCACCCTCTGCAGATATGTATTCAGCGTATTCTGCAACCCCAGCTGATTAGGCCACACTCATTGGGGTTCTTACCGCTGTGAGAGGATGCAGTCAGTGTATTCCTCAGCCACAGCTGACTGGGCCACCTTTTTGGGGAGTCTTCACCCTCAGCAGATATGTATTCAGTGTATTCTGCAATCCCAGCTTACTGAGCCACACTCATTGGGGAGTCTTACCGCCGTGAGAGGATGCAGTCAGTGTATTCCTCAGCCACAGCTGACTGGGCCACACTCTTTGGGGAGTCTTCACCCTCTGCAGATATGTATTCAGTGTATTCTGCAATCCCAGCTGACTGAGCCACACTCATTGGGGAGTCTTACCGCCGTGAGAGGATGCAGTCAGTGTATTCCTCAGCCACATCTGACTGGGCCACACTTTTTGGGGAGTCTTCACCCTCTGCAGATATGTATTCAGCGTATTCTGCAACCCCAGCTGATTGGGCCACACTCATTGGGGAGTCTTACCGCCGTGAGAGGATGCAGTCAGTGTATTCCTCAGTCTCGTTCAGGATTTAAACTCAAGTCGCCGTGTCCATTTCCTACGACAATAACCATTACACCACGGGCGCTATTCTGACCATTCCGATAAGAAAAGAACTCTTGAACTCGTAAATAAGAACTTGACAATGATCAACAACAATTCTAGCAACTTCATAGCCAGGAATATGGAAGTGCTTTAGTTTCTTATCTCGTCCGTAATGCACAAAGACATTCGTTATTTCTCATACAAGATGGAAACCGGCAATCTTTTTCACAGGGTATGAAGTACCCTGGAAGACCTGCCGGAAGCGATGGATGATAAGGATGGATGGTGAGAGAGAGAGAGAGAGTTAGGGAAATCCGTGCTAGCAGCACGAAATGATGATGAAAGATAAGAGGAAAGGCCACGCTACAAATCTTTTAAACAAAATCAAACATCCTCACCAACCGATTGCCAAGTTTGCTGGTGCTGTAGAATGCAACTAGTCTCCTTTATATGACTCAAAAAATCTAATGATGAATTTCTAGTAATACTGGTGCTTTGGGGAATGCAGAGTACCCGTTCATTGCCATCGCTCCCAGGTCTACTCTGGCCCGGAGAGGAAATACCCTATGAGGGTTCTTTTCTATGGGTTAAACAGAAGTAAAATGTTTACTTATGCTAAACCGAATTGCTTGAAATAGAATTGTTTTTATGCTAAACAGAATAGCTTGGAATAGAAATGTTTTTGACAATTAAACTATACTTATGCTAAACTGAATTATGGGAAATAGAACTGTTTTTTTGTATTAAATGGATTTAACATTAAATAACATACCATAAAACCAAACTAAACAAAACAGAACCGAACCGAACCAAACTCTTTAACCGAACATATTTTTATCACGGATAAAAACCAAACACCCAGTGAAATCATAGAGTTTGGTGTGATCATCATCATCATCATCATCATATCGTGCCGCCAGTACGGATATCCTTGACCCTCTCTCGCCACTTCTCCCTATCGTTCATCGCCTCCGGCAGGTCTTCAGAGCTACATCCCATATCCTCACATAGCTGCTGTATGTATGTTCGAGCTGGTCGTTCTGCTTTTACTCGGCCATATGTGGGGGTCCATAGGAGTACATCACTTAGGAGCTCGTCTCTGCTTCTCCGGCAGTGTCCTGTGTGTCTGGTTCGTCTAGCTTGGATAGTTTTCGTGATGGGTGGTAGGTGGCCGTATAGTTGGTGCCTTGTGGGATGTTGCCGCCAGGACTTGTTCAATATTGCTCTCAACATTCTTGTGTAATTGCCGTCTAGCTTCTTCTCCAGCCGTTTTGTTAGTGTCCAAGTGGTGCATCCATACAGCAGTATCGACACGACCGCTGCCTGGAAGAAACTGAGTTTCATTTTATCGGACAGGTTTGATTTCAATATGATCGATATCCTATCGATAGCTGTCTATGCCTTCGTTAGCCGCGTGTCGATGTCTTTTTCTGTTGATGAGACACTGCTTCGTAGGTAGGTGAGTTTGTCAACTAGTTTCAGAGAGGTTCCCTCTAGTGTGGAAATGTCGCCTGCTTGACTAAAGCACATATATTCAGTTTTGTGTGCATTGACATGGAGGCCAATGCCTGCGGCGGCTCGTTCCAAACTATGCAGTTGTGTTTCAGCTTGGTTGGGCGTATTTGCTAGTATCGCTATGTCATCGGCGTAGTCGGCGTCGGTAATTGATTTTGCGGGGTACCTTCTGCTTCTTTTCTTTGTCAGCTCGAAACCGTTTTCTCTGATTTTATCGATCGATGTTCTAAGCCCGTAGTCTCGGGCTATTGTGACATCTCTGAGTTACATGTCCGCTCTGCGCGCGCGCCTGAACACCTGTGTTAATGTTGCACTTAACTAACCCATGTGCTGAGCCGAAAGGTTCTCAGCCTAACTAAACCCAAAGGCATAAACCGAAATCCCACGGCCATTATATTAAAAATATATATACTTAGTTTAAACATCAATTTTTAACAGTCAAAATAGTTCAATGTCCGGACCATTGGTCTAATGTGTAGATTGTTCGCTAATGGTCTGGGAGACCGGGATTCAATCCCAGGTCGAGTCATACAAAGTCTAAAAAAAATGTTGCTTGATGCCGCCTTGCTTAGCACTATAAAGTCAGGATCAAGAGTAAATTGGAGCAATCCTGGGAATGGACTAGCGCCCTCCCCTACAATTCGGTGTTGTAGCTATTGAAAAGAGAACCTTCGGATTACCCTCGGCTAAGGTCGCCAACTTTACTTTTATAGTTCAAAGTCTGCCTTATATTTTATCTTACATGGATCGATAACATTAGTTGTTGGAGTGAATTTAAAAATAATGGGATCCATGATGTGATTCCACATTTTCCAGAGCTCTAGGACTGAAGCCTCACCACCCGGTCATGTTAAGAGTTATATACAAGACTCACACAGTGTGTGTGTGTATGTGTGTGTGTGTGTGTGTGTTTTATTTTACGAACATTTATATTTTGGTTTTGGTGGGAAGTGCTTATTCTACATCATACTATTTCGGGAAACTATGCGAAAGTGAATACTTGAAGGCAAGATCGGGTCTCCTTAAAAGGGCCTTAGTTTAGTATTTCATTTAACTTCTTTCTTTCTTATGAACACAGTGGCTATCTCAAAACCTCAGTATTGTACAGCAGGGAGTCTCCGTGGTGTAATGGGTAAAGTTGTGGCTTGAGCCTGGTTCGAGCTCCAGTCGGACTGTTTTGTTCGCTTTCAGACTAATACACCTGGGAAGGATATGAGCTCCATCATTCGCCATTTATCAGTTGATGTTGGTTGGTTGGATTTTATGGCACATCAACCTTTGTAGGTTATTTAAAGCCAAATCCATTTTAATACAATTAATCGGTTCTATTTCAAACAATTCAGTTTAGCATAAGTACACAGTTTAAAAGTCTGTAAGATTTAATTTACACAATCCTTGGCCCATTGGTCATTCTACAAGTATGACTTTGGTATTAAATGACCCATGAAGGTTGATATGCCATTAAAAGAAGAAACTAAACTGAACCAAACAACCGAATTACTCTTAAAAATTTTTCATGTTTCCGGGATTCCATATTTTTTTTTTTTTTTTTGCTTAACCTTGTAATGAAAAAAATCTGGATTATTAATCTAAAGAAATTATCTTAATTTGACTTTGGTTTGGTTGTTTTGGGTTTTATGGCATATCAACCTTTGTAGGTTATTTAACGCCAAATCCATTTTTATGCAAATAATTAGTTTTATTTCAAACAATTCAGTTTAGCATGAGTACACAATTTAATTCTCAAAAACATTTCAATTTCAAGTTATTCAGTTTATTCAAACAGTTCTAATTCAGCCAATTCAGTTTAGCATAAGCACCGATTTTGTTTACACACAGTTAAATGTCAAAGCAGTTCTATATTAAAGAAGTCAGTTTAGCTTACGTACAGTTTCAATGTCAAAAACAGTTCTATTTCAAACAATTAGGTTAGCAAAAGTATGCAGTTTAAATATAAGTACAGTTTTATTGTCAAAAACATTTCTATTTCAAGCTATTCAGTTTAGTCAAACAGTTCTAATTCAAATAATTCAGTTTAGCATTATTATGCAGTTTAGTTCTATTCAACCCATAGATAGGGCTCTATCAGGTGCCACCATTCCATGCCAGAGTGGACCTGGGAGTAATGGCAATGAAGGGATGTTCTGCATTCCCTAAAGCTCCAGCATTACTGGAACCTCATCATCAGGACTCTCATTGGGGATGGGGTCTCACCCCTCGGAAGAGAAGTAGTTGGTGTATTGTGGCGTAGTTGGTGTATAGTGGCCCAACAGTTGTTCTAATTGGATGTCTTCAGCATTAAATAACCCATGAAGTTTGATATGTCGTTAAAAAAGAAGCAAAAGCAAATACTTTTATGCAAGATCGGGTCTCCTTATCGGGTCTTAGATTTGAAAATTTATGATAAAAACTTTTCTTTCTTTTTTATGAAAACAATGGCTGTCTTGAAAAACATATGTTGTACAGAGAAAATCTTCGTGACATTGTGGTTAACGGGTTAGACTATGACACCATAATAAGCGAGTTGAAATTGTGGTTATTCCATCACGTTCAATTTCAGATTTGGTTTGGATCAATCTTAGGATATTGCAGAATCATTTGATTGTTTGGGTTTTATGGCATATCAACCATTGTTCGTTATTTAATGACAAATCCTATTTTTACACATATATCGAATATCATCATCATCATCATCATCGTGATATGCCACAGGCACGGATATACCTGACCCTCTCTCGGCACCTCTCCCTATCCTTCATCGCCTCTGGAAGATCTTCAGGGCTACATCCCGTATCCTCACAGAGCTGCTGTATGTATGTTCGAGCTGGTCGTCCTGCTTTTGCCCGGCCATATGTGGGGGTCCATAGGAGTACATCACTTATGAGCTCGTCCTTGCTTCTCCAGCAGTGTCCTGCATATCTGGTTCGTCCAGCTTGGATAGTTTTCGTAATGGGAGGCAGATGACCGTATAGTTGGTGCCTTGTTGGGTGTTGCCACCAGGACCTGTTCAGTATTGCTCACAACATTCTTGTATAATTGCCGTCTAGCTTCTTCTCGAGCCGTTTAGTTTGCGTCCAAGTAGTGCATCCATACAGCAGTATCAATACGACCGCTGCCTGGAAGAAACTGAGTTTCATTTTATCGGTCAAGTCTGATTTCCATATGATCGATAGCCTATCGATAGCTGTCCATGCCTTCGTTCGTTGGTACAGACAATGAAATCATCAAACAGTTCTATTTCAAACTATTCAGGTCAACATAAGTCAAAGTTAAATGGTTCCAAGTATTGCTATGTATCAATAACAATTCAATTAAACATTAGTCATTTGTTTACGCACAGTTAAGAGACCCAACAGATCTATTTCTAACAATTCAATTTAGCATGTCATTTTTTTTTTTCATTGTTTAAATGATCAAACTGTTCTATTTGACCCATAGGACCTTATCATGTGCTACCATTCCAGGCTCAGAGTGGATCTAGGAATAATGATATTGAAAGGATACTCCACGTTCCCCAAAACTCCTGTATTACAGGAGCCTCTCCATCAGAGTATTTAGTGTCATAAACAGGACACTCGTTGGGGGTGGGTTTTTACCTCTTAGCAGAGATGCAGTCGGTGTATTCTATCGTTCCAGCTGATTGGGCTGTCACTTTCTGTGTAATTCCCTTCGGAAAGATAGGAACTCCCTTATTACTCCAGCTATGAGTTAAATAGTCCGCCCGACTGGAGGGAGAACAATTGAATTCATGCTTTTGCTAAGGATATTAACGTGACGTAAAATATAGTGTTTGTATAAATATGAATCGACATTTTTTTCTGATTTTCCTATCTGATATATTATTATCACTATCATTATATGAGATAATTTTTTTTTGTTGTTTTATTTACCTTGTATATAGGTCAAATATCAAAAGCAAATTTACAAGTAAGATATAGATTCAGTTTCGTTTTCTTTGTTTAATGGCATATCAACCTTCAGAGGTTATTTTGTGCCAAATCCGTCCTTGTAGGATAGTAGTGGTACTATGAAAACGATAGCTAAGTGGACCTGGATGTTTCACACTTTTTCAAATGGTATTAGTCTAAAAGCAAAACTAACATCGCAACTTTGGCTTCAAAGATTAAAGTGGATACATTTTCTTAAATAACTAAATAAAAAAAATCAAGTTTTGAATTTGATTTGATTTTTTAAAAAAATTCTTTTTTAAAACAAAATACTTCTAGCCACCAAGGGGGCACCGCTGGTGGTGTAATGGTTAGCAAGCTAGATTAGCAAACCTGCACGAGTGAGTTTGAGTCTCATTGGGTGCCCTATTCATTCGGCCTTGTGCCAAATCACAGCAAAGAGCTTTGTAAATTACTACTTCTAGCCACCAAAAGGGCACCTCTAGTGATGTAATGGTTAGCAAGGTAGATTAGCAAACCTACTCAAGTGAGTTCGAGTCCCACTGGGTGACCCATTCATTCAGAGTTGTGCCAAATCGCAGCAAAAAGCCACCAAAATCAACACAGTTCTTTGTGAGGGTTATTTGCATGTGTCTTTAGGTACGGTGCGTGTATTTATGATATTTTATGTATAATCACACGTTTTACAGGGATCGGTACATGTATTAGGAGGGTGTTAACTTAGGTATATCAATCTTTTTGGAAAGTTTTAACCATAGCTCGACAAAAGAAACGACCCCTGTCTTCAGCGAAATCATTTGCGAAAAAGAAAACCCAAACAGCTTCGAGCAGGATTTGAACTCAAATGAGTTTCGTAGCATAGCCTCTTTAATGATAGTCATCATTATCATCGTCATCATGTCACGCTATCAGCACAGGTATCCCTAATCCTCTCTCACCACCCCTCCATATCGTGCATTGCTTCCGGCAGGTCCGCAAGACTACATCCCGTATCAGCACAGAGCTGCTGTATTTATGTTTGAGCTTGTCGTCCTGCATTTGCTCGTCCATGTGAAGGGGTCCACCAGAGTGCATCACTTATGAGCTCGTCCCTACTTCTCCAGCAGTGTCTGGTTCGTCTAATTTTGATTTTTCGTGATGGGTGGTTGGCGGCCTTACAGCTCCAGGACTTGTTCAATATTGCTCGCCGCATTCTTGTGTAGTTGCCTTCAAGCTTTTTCTCTATATGTTTAGTTAGCATCCATGTAGTGCATCCATATCGCAGTATCGACACGACCGCTGCTTGGAAGAAACTGTGCTTCATTTCATTGGTCAGGTCTGACTTCCATATAACCGATAGCCTATCGATGGCTGTCCATGCCTTTGCTAGTTGACTGTCGATGTCTGTCTCGGTTGATGAGACACTGCTCCCTAGGTAGGTGAACTTGTCAACCAGTTCAAGAGATCAACCGTTTACAGAGGACATGTCGCAAACAACAACAATAATAATAATGATAATAATCATAGAATCTATTCTAATAGCAGCCTACAACAACGCCATAAGGACCAGTCTTATCAAAGCATTAATGCATAAGACGAAACAAGCAGTAAATGTAGGTTATGTTGTGATCGAGACGAAACGATCAATCACATAACAAGCGAATGCAGTAAATCAGCGCTGGGTGGACAAGGTGATCCACTCGGAATTGTGCAAGAAATTGAAATTTGACCATACGATCAAATGCTTTATGCACAACGCAGATTCTGTCCTGGAAAATAAAACGCACATAATTCTTTGGTATTTTGAGATACAAACGGATCACCTAGACTCGGCGAGACGACCAGACCTCGTGATAGTCAACAAAAAAAAAACTTGCCGAATTGTGGACTTTGCTGGCCCGGCTGACCACAGAGTAAAATTGGAAAAAGCAAAGCGTAGGATAAGTATATGTATCTTGCTTGGGAAAAAAACTGTGGAACATGAAAGTGACGATCAGATAAATTGTAATTGGTGCTTTTGGTACAGCCATCAAAGAATTTATACATGGACTGGAGGACTTAGAAATAAGAGGACGATTTCGGTTTGGTTTCGGTTTCTTTGTTTAATGGCATATCAACCTTTCTAGGTTATTTAATGCCAAAGCCATTCTCCTGGTTCATACCTTTCCCAAGGGTATTTGCCCGAAAGTGAATGTAATAGCACGACTGGAATACGAACTCGCGTACTACGATTCCGCAGTCCACCGCTTTAACCATTACACCACGAGGACACCCCCTATAAGAGGACGAGTGGACACCATCCAAACTACAGCTTTATTAAAATCATCCAGGATTCTGAGAAGACTCCTGGACACATGAGGTGACTTGCTGTCACTCAAACTCCTGTTATAATACATTTGCAAGTGCTCGTGTGAAAATCTTTCGAAAGAAAATAATAATAATAATAATAATAATAATAATAATAATAATAATAATACCCTGCACCTGTCCTAGCAAATGACACACATAAACTCCTATGGACTTTGACATACACACGGATCACCTAATCTCGGCAAGAAGATCAGAACTTATAATAATAAAAAAGGCGGGGGGAATTTGCAAAATTGTCGACTTTGCTGTCTCGGCTGATCACAGAATAAAACTGAAGGAACGCGAAAAGAAGGAAAGTACCTCGACCTTGCTAGGGAATTGAAAAAACTATGAAGCATGAAGGAGACGATTATAGCAATTGTGATTGGTGCTTTTGGCAAGGTAACTAACGGATCATTAAGGGGCCTGGACGACATGGAAGAAGAGACCATCCAAACGACAGCATTATTAAGAACGGCCAAAATACTGAGAAGAGTCCTGGAGACGTGAGGAAACTTGCTGTCACTCAAACTCCAGTAAAAAACCATCAGAGTAAATGATAATGATAGAATCTATTCTAGTAGCAGCACAAAAAAAAACACTATAAGGACCAACTATGTTAAAGCGAAAATAGAGATGAAGTAACACAATAGCTCGTGTAGGTCATGTGATGATAAAGACGAAACCATTTATCCCATTATAAGTGAATACAGCAAACAAACACAAAGTGTAGTAGATATCTACGATTCCGCAGTCCCTCGCTTTAACCATTACACCACGTGGGTTATATGGCATATCAACCATTGTTGGTTATTTAACGCCAAATCCATTTTTTTGTAAATAATCTATTCTATTTAAAATAATTCAGTTTATCATAAGTACAGTTTAATTGTCAAAAACATTACTATTTCAAACTATTCAAGCAGTTATTTATAACAATACAGTTAAGTGTAAATACAGTTTTAATGTCGAAAAACAGTTCTATTTGAAATAATTCAGTTAAGCATAAGCAGGCAGTTTAAATCTAAGTACGGTTTAATTGTGAAAAACATTTCTATTTCAAGCTATTCAGTTTATTCAAACAATTCATTTTAGCGTAAGTATGCTGTTAGTTCTATTTAACCCATAGATAGGACCCTTATCAGGTGCTACCACTCCGGGCCAGAGTGGACCTGAGAGCGATGGCAATGAAGGGTACTCCACATTCCCTAAAGCTCCAGCATTGCTGGAACCTCACCATCAGCTTGTATATTGTCATATCCAGGACACTCATTGGGGGGGGGTCTTACCCCCTGCAGAGGTGCAATCAGTGTATTCTACAGCCCCAGTCAACTGGGCAAATAAAGTGTAGTAGACTTAACATGATAATAATAATTCTAATAAATCCCAGAGATGACATCATCATCATCATCATATCGTGCTGGCAGCACGGATATCCCTGACCCTCTCTCGCCACTCCTCCCTATCGTTCATCGCCCTAGGTAGGTCTTCAGGACAACAACCTGTATCCTCACATAGCTGCTGAATGTACGTTCGTGCTGGTCGTTCTGCTTTTGCGCGTTCATGTGTGGGGATCCATAAGAGTACATCTCTTATGAGTTCATCTCTGCTTCTCCAGCAATGTCCTGCATGTCTGGTTCGTCTAATTTGAATAGTTTTCGTGATAGGGGGCAGGTGGCCGTACAGTTGGTGTCTTGTGGGGTGTTGCTGCCAGTGTCAAGAAAAAGCGAGAGAGAGGGTGGGACTTGCCATCAATCAAAATAGCGTCGATGCATTGATGCTAAAACTCGAAGATTAGATTAAAAAATGCAAAAGAAGACTGATTACAGTTATTTGAAACACTTGAATATCACCGTTACCTTCATGGTCTTTGACATGCACACAGATCACCTAATCTCGGCCAGAAGACCAGAACTAATAATAATCAACAAAACAAAGGGCATTTGCAAAATTGTCGACTTTGCAAGCATCCACGGAAAAAAAAAAACCAGAAAACAAACAATGGGAAGGAAAAACAACTGTACGGACATTTCAAGCAACAAACAAGCAAAATATCACATGAGATGATTTGGACATGGCTGAAAAACTGAAGCTTTAAGAGAGAAACTGAACCCCTTCAAATAGTAGCACAAAACAACGCCATAAAGATGAACTATATCAAAGCAAGATATTAGACAAAATGATGAACTATATCAAAGCAAGATATTAGACAAAATGATGAACTATATCAAAGCAAGATATTAGACAAAACAAAATTGCGATTGTAGGTTATATGATGATAGAGACGAAATGATCAATTCAATGATATACGAATGCAGTAAATTAACGCTAAAAAAAGTATAAGACTAGACAAGACAGAGTGGAGAAGGAGATTCACTAGGAATTGTGCAAGAAGTTTAAATTTGACCAGAGGAGCAAATGATATATGCACAACCTAGAATCCGTCTTTAAGAAGAAATTCTCTGGCATTTTGGGATACAAACCGATCACCTAATCTTGCCCAAACTTAGAGATTGTCAAAAAAAAAAAAAAATGAAAAAAGAGAACATGCAGAATGGTGAACTTTGCCGTTCTGGTAGACCATTCAGTAAAAATAAAAGAAAGTGAAAAGAGGGATGAATATCTAGACCTAGCAAGAAAACTAAAAAAAATTATGGCACATGAAAGTGACGGTGATACCGCTTGTAGTTGGTGCACTTGGACTTGAGGTGACTTGAGGTGACTTGAGCAGTCATTTAGATTTCACTGTAAAACGATCAGCTATCGCTGATGTAAAAACCCTCATCGGAGTATAATAATAATAATAATAATAATAATAATAATAATAATAATAATAATAATAATATGTACGTTATGTGGTGATAAAGACGAAAGTATTTATCACATAATAAGCAAAAGCAGCAAACTAGCTCAAAGGAGTACAAGACCAGACACGACTGGGTGGAAAAGATGATTCACTGTGAATTGTGCAAGAAATCGGAATTTTGACCATAGTAACAAATGGTACAGGCACAGAATCTATTTGTTGAATTTTGGCTCTTGACCAAACCGTCAATCAGATATGCACCTGTGTCAATTAGTGGAAGAAGATCACGTGATCCCTCGGAAGCTGTAGCCGTTATGAAATGATATATGCAGACGCTTGCTTGTCAGCTGGAGTCAGTTAGGTCCTGGGTCAGAATCAGTTTGTAGTCACGGAGAGCTCCACGCTGAGGGCGGTGGCTTGCAGGGCCTCCGATTGAGTTCCTCCGGTCGAGAAGTAGAAGATGTGTTAAGTGGGGTCTTGAAAATAACACAGGGTTCTATGGTCAAGAGAAGAAGAAGTTATAGGTCAATATGGCAGTCTGTCTAAATTTGTCTTAGTCTGTCTCTATCTCTGCCCGCCCGTCCGTCTCACACACCACAGAAACTCAAACCCTTACGAAAGAATAAAAAGACATATATTTTATAAAGAAATGTTGTCCTTCATCCTATACAACACACCCTGAAGAATAAGAGGCTTAAAATTCTCAAATCCCATCTAGAAGACTTGACCTCGTGACTATTCACAAAAAATAGAACCTGGTGAATTGTCGACTTTATACTGACTAAAATTGAAAGAAAAAGAAAGGGGACCTAAGTACTAGGACCTTGCCAGAGAACTAAAAAAAACCAGTGGATCATGGAAGTAACAGTAATACTAATAGTAATTTGAGCACTTGGAACGGTCCCAAATGTCTTAGATAAAAGCTGGAAAAGTTAGAAATTGGAAGATAATTCAAGACAATACAAACTCATTATCATCATCATCATGTTGTTAGCACAGATTTCCCTAACTCTCTCTCTCTCTCTCTCTCTCTCTCTCTCTCTCTCTCGCTATTCGTCTCTATCGTCCACCGCTCCCGGTAGATCTTCCAGACTACATCATGTATCGGCACAGAGCTGTGGTATATAGGTTCTAGCTGATCATCCAACCTTTGCACGTCTGTGTGAAGGGGTCTACAAGGGTAAATCGCAACTGAGTCTTAACTTCTCTAGCAGTGTCACGTGTGTCTGGTTCGTCTAATTTGGATGGTTTTGGTGATGGGTGGTAGGTGGCTGTACAATTGTTTCTTTCATTGGCATTTTGCTCCCAGGACTTGTTCAATATAGCACGTAACATTAATTGCCGTCAAGCTTTATCTTCATACACTTAGTCAGCGTCCACCTGGTGCATCCATATAGTAGTATTGACACGACCGCTGTTTGGAAAAAAACTGTGTTTTATTTTATCGAACAGGTCTGACTTCCATATGACCGATAACCTATTGATAGCTGTCTATGCCTTTGCTAGTCATGTGTTGATGTCATACATTGTTAAGATCTCCCAGGATACTGAGAAGAGTCCTGCAGACCTGGGACGACGTGCTATCACTCCAGTGAAACACGATGAACCAAAGCTTCTGTTGAAAAATCGCAAGATGTAAAATAACAATAATAATTATAATAATAATACAAACGGGTCACCTAATCCCGGTCAGAAGACCAGACCTCATAATAATCAACAAAAAAAAAAAGAAAAGAGAATCTACAAAATTGTAGACTTTGCTGTCCCGGCGGACCACAGAATAAATCTGAAGGAAATTGAAGTACCTCGATCTTGCTAGAGAATTGAAAAACCTGTGGAACATGAAAGTAACAATTGTGCCAATTGTGATTGGTGCGTTAGACACAATAACTAAAGGATTATTAAAAGGCCTGGAGGACTTGGAATTTGGCGGACGGGTAGAGACTATCCAAACGACAGCATTGCTAAAAACGGCCAGAATCCTGAGACGAGTCGTGGAGACTTGAGGAGACTTGCTGTCACTGAAACTCCAGTGAAAAACCATCAGCTAACACTGATGTGAAAAACTCTAAAGCAGTAAATAATAATCAAAATTAAAGTAAGCAAAAAGAAAACGAAAAACAGACAAGTACTTAGACCTTGCCTGGGAACTGAAAAAGTTATGGGGTATGAAAGTGACAGTGATACCACTTGGAACTGGTGCACTTGGAACACTCCCTAAAGATTTGGCAAGCAGATTTGAAGAGTTGGAAATCGTAGGACGAATCGAAACAATCCAAACTACAGCATTATTAAGATCAGACAGCATACAGAGAAGAATTCTGGAGACTTGTTGAGACTTGGTGTCACTCAGCCTCCAGTGAAAGACTATCAGCTATCGCTGGTCTAAAAAACTTGCAAGGATAAATATAATAATAATTTTGCCACGAATATTCGTATCAGTAATGGTGTTACTGAATTATGCATTAAGTAAAAGAAAAGTTACAAGAAATGTAATCCACTTCGTGTACATAGATGTCAATACAATTTTTTGCCGAAAATGAAAAAAAAACATAGGAAGCCAAACATGACCAGTTGGTAAAACTTGATTGAAGAACCCAGTTTTCCCAATTATTTATCCACAGCTTGTGTGGTGGGGCGGATATTCTGATTCTTACCTTTCAAAGAAACAGTTAACAGCTTCAACTGTAGGGTTCTCATACCATGAGATCGATGGGAGAGTCCACTATATATATATATATATATATATATATATATATATATATTGTTGGGTAGAAGGGGGTCTAGTCTTTTTATAAATTCATGGTGAAGGCAACCTTTCTACGAGAAGTTAACTCCAACATCTGGCCTAGTCAGCATCTCTGCAGAGGGGTAAGACCCACCCACAAAGTCACCTAACGATGTAGAATATATCTACAGTATCTCTGTTGAGGGGTAAAACTTACCCCCAAAGAGTTTCCTTGATACGACACTAAACAATCTGATGAAGAAGTTTCAAAATACTGGAGTTTTGGGGAATGCGGAGTACTCCTTCATTGCCATCGCTACCATGTCCACTCTAGCCCTGGGTGGTAGGACCTGATTGGGTCCTATCTCTGGGTCAAATAGAACTAAACCGTATACTTATATTAAACAACATTTTTTGAAATAGCATTGTTTTTACATTTAACTGCGTGTATAGAAAAAATTGTACTTGAGCTAAAATGAATTGTTTGAAATAATACTGTTTGATCATTTAACTGTGTGTAAACAAGTGACCGATGTTTAATTGAATTGTTAGAAATAAATAGGAATACAAGGAACTGTTTAAATTTGTTGACTTCTAGATTAGATTGGTAATAATAGGACTGTTTTTATATTAAACTGTGAAAACTAAAAACTGTATTTAAACAAATGAGTAAATGTGTAAACAAAAAACTGTGTACTTACGATAAACTGAATTGCTTGAAATAGAACTGTGTGTAAAATAAACTTGTACTGATACTAAACTGAATTGTTTGAAATTAAGTGAAAATATTGCTCAGGATTGTTTAAAAATGTTATCTATAAAATGTGTTTGGAAATCATATATCAAATATATGTATGAAAAGAATTTGAGATTAAATATCCTACAAAGGTTGATATGCCAACCAAACCAAACCAAACCAAACCAAACTAGCTCCAACATCAAAACTTGAGAAGGAAGCTCCAGCAGTAAAATACCGCTAACTTTTAAGCAACCTCTGACGGAAAAAGAGGTATTTAAGAAGATATTCCGAAATAAAACCTGCTGTTGGCATAATCACCAGTTATCTTGCGGTGCTTGTCACTGGACTGTAAATATGTATATCCAGTGATTAATATAAGACCCATACAAACGTATGCCACAACAATCCAGCGACATACAAATGTTTTACTACCATATCATATTATAAATCGTGTAAATTTTTACGAGATTCATTTAGTCAAATCAGCTGGCACTGGTGAATACACTGCCTGCATCTATGCAGAGGGGTAACACCCGACAACGAGTGACCAGGATATGATATCAAACAATCTGATGATAAGGCTCCTGTATTACTGGAGCTTTGGGAAATGCAGAGTATCTCTTTATTGCTATCACTCTCCGTTCCAGCCCGGACCAGGCGTGGTAGAACCTGATAGTGTCATATCTATGGGTCAAATAGAACTGTTTGATCATTTAACTGTGTATAAACAAATGGCTGATGTTTAATTGATTTCATAGGAATACATAGATATTTAATATATATGTATAAAGAGGAATTGGCATTAAACAAACCAAATCCTATATATCAAATATATATGTATAAAGAGAATTTGGTATTAAACAACCTACAAAGGTTGATATGTAATAAAATCCAACTAAACCAAATCCTATATATTTAGTATATATGTATAAAGAGGATTTGGCATCAAACAACCTACAATGGTCGATATGCCATGAAACCAAACCAAACCAAACAAATCAAATAAGAAAGTTTGATTTCTAATATTGGCGTCAAGGACGACATTCATCTGTTAACATGTAGCAGTCATCACTATGATATATATATATATATATTCTCCCCTACCCCTGTAGGGTGGAGCTCTCTAGCGAAAGAAGAAGTGGTTACCACTAGCGTAAAGCAAGGCTCTTCAAATGAATTGAGCTCTCGATAGTTGTTAAGCGGATATATGTAAACAAAACAAATGTGATACATAGGCGTTTAAATTTCCTTCGCTTCGGTTTCCCCGTGGCTGAGTGGTAGAATCTTGGATTGGCGTTTTTGTCAGCCGGGTTTCGATCCCAGCTTCGGAATCTAGCGTGTCTAACCACACGGAAAAGTTGTGATACAACGAAACAGTCTGTCTGTGGGTGACAATATATATATATATATATATATATATATAATGCGAAAACTCTTCTAAGGAATTAAGCACTTTGGAGTCCGCTAAGGAAAATGTAAAAAAAACGAAAGCTAATTCATAATACGTCATGCTTCTCGTGCTGACGTATATCGTCTGGGGGTAAACAGTAAGATACTAAGTCTAACGTAAAGTTGGGCGGGTTTCGATCCCGGCTTAAAGCGTCCTGCGTGTCTAGCCACTCTGAACAGTTGCGATACGACGAAACAGTCTGTCTGTGGATGACAATATATATATATATATATATAAAGATAGGAAGGTCCACGAAGAAATTTGTATTTTTTTAATTTATTTTTTTTGTTCTTACAGATGTTTTATATATATGGATGTTCCTAGCTTGTTGCTTTCGTCAGAGAACATGTATGGCACAAGACCTTTTTAATGGGGTAGTCAATGAGACTTGAACTCACTCTTGTTTCCCGTATAAATGACTCTAGGTTGGTCAAACTGGTTTATATAGGAGTCGTTGTTCCTCTTTCCAGGAGTGTGTTTACTTTGGTCTGTTTTCCGTCCTATTTTAAAATATATCCTTATTCTTTCTTTGGACCTACAACGACCATCTTTAAATTATATATATATATATATATATATATATATATATATAGACGGCAATTACAGAAGAATGCTGAGAGCAATATTGAACAAGTCCTGGCGACAACACCCCACAAGGCACCAACCATACGGCCACCTGCCTCCCATCACGAAAACTATCCAAGGTTGACGAACCAGACATGCAGAACACTGCTGGAGAAGCAGGGACGAGCTCATAAGTGATGTACTCCTATGGACCCCCGCATATGGCCGAGCAAAAGCAGGACGACGAGCTCGAACTTACATACAGCATGCGAGGATTGGGAATGTAGCCCTGAAGACCTGCCAGAGGCGATGAACGATAGGGAGAAGTGGCAAGAGAGAGTCAGGGATATCCATGCTAGCGGCACGACATGATGATGATGATGATATATATATGCAATGGGAATAGCATATGGTATAAGTGAACGTAAGAATCTTCAATTTTTCTGATTTTCCGGTCAGAGACATTTCTATTATTCTTAATAAGTCTTAGCTTTATCTTATTTTCCAATGTGCTCGTACATAGGTCGAATTCATGAAGCACCTTTAGGAAAGCTAAGTATTAGCATGAG
>CAUZXS010001915.1:25000-92522 GCA_963585895.1 Sepioteuthis lessoniana
TTATAACTGCTATTGCCGTAAGAGACCCCATTTTTGCGGTGACGGTCCTACCCCAACAGAAGGGATATAGTTCACGTCTTCTTAGACCTGTCCACTGGTTTTAAAATATAAGCATATTGTTGGTATAATTGTAAGTAAAGTTAGCGACCTTAATCAATGACGCCCTGAAGGCTTCCTTTTCAATAGCTACTACATCGAGGGGTTGGGAAAGGCTACTCCTTTCCTTGGATTGATTCATTTTACTCTTGACCCATACCGTATAATGCTGAGTGTTAAGCAAGTACCATTTTTCTGAGTCGTTGGTATGACTTGACCTGGGATTGAACTGAAGTCTCCCGTGTCTTTGACGAACACTAGGCCAATGGGATATATTGTTAAATATGAAAAATATAAAAGTTATTTTATGTGTTTAACAAAGTGGATTTTTATATGACGCCTAATCAGCAAACATTTATTTTAAAATCAATATTACAAAATGTATTTTTAAAAGTATTCCAAGAACATTTAAAAAGTGTATTTAAAAATAAAAAGTGTATTTTTAAAAAGTATTTTGAAAGTATTCTAAGGATTTAAAAGAAAATTTAAAAAGTGTATTTAAAAAAAGTATTTTGAAAGTAGTCTAACTATTTAAAAAAATGCATTTAAAAGGTGTATTTAAAAATAAAAAGTTTATTTAAAAAAAGTATCTTTGAAAGTATTTTAAGTATTTAAAAAACAATTTAAAAGTGTATTTAGCAATAAAAAGTGTATTTAAAAAGTATTTTGAAAGTACTTTGAGTATTTAAAAAGATCATTTAAAAAGTGTATTTAAGAATAAAACGTGTATTTAAAAAAAGTATTTTGAAAGTATTCTAAGAATTTTAAAAAATCATTTAAAAAGTGTGTTAAAAAATAAAAAGTGTATCTAAAAAAAAGTATTTTGAAAGTATTTTGAAAATATTTAAAAAGAGCATTTAAAAAGTGTATCTAAAAATAAAACGTGTATTTTTTAAAAAGTAGTTTGAAAGTATTCTAAGTATTTAAAAAAGCATTTTAAAAGTGTATTAAAAAATAAAACGTGTATTTAAAAAAAAGTACTTTTGAATGTATTTTAACTATTTTAAAAGACAATTTAAGAAAGTGTATATAAAAATAAACAAAACAAATCATTCGTTTAAAAACATTGTTACTTTTGAACAATTCAGTTTTAAATCATATATATATATACGAGTTGCATACGATACGTTTCCAAACTTTTTTCGTATTGGCACTTTTATTGATAGTACACGCATGAAACTCTAGTCCCCTGCGAAGTAATTTCCTCCGGCTGCAATGCACTTGTTGCACCGTTCCAACAACTTCTCGAAGGCCCAATGGAAGTCCTCTTGTGTGAGCGTATCAATGACTTTCGTCACAACCTCTTTCATCTCCTCAATTATCTCATGGGAATAACCAAAAGTCACAAGGAGCAAGATCTGGACTATGGGGAGGCTGAGGAACTGTCTTAATGCCCATCTTGGTCAAATAGTCTGTGACAAGGATGGAGTTGTGGATTGGTGCATTGCCCTGGTGGAAATGTCACTGACCCTATTTGAAGAGTGCTGGCCTCTTCCGACAGAATCTCTTCCGGAACTCCCTTAAAGCCTCAACATAGTAACTCTAACCCGAACCCTTTGACCAATCAACTCAGGTCTATTGACTTGCTTACTTCTCCCACACCTCTCACCATCCCTCACAGACTCCCTGCCTTCCTTGAATCTCTTATGCCACTCAAAAACTGATGCTCGATTCATGCAAGATGCTCCAAAAGCAGTCTGAAGCATTCCATACGTTTCTCGGGCATTTTTTCCAAGTTTAAAACAGAATTTTATTGCATATCGTTCATCTAAAGTGTCAGATTGCATTTCTGAAATTCACCAATTGTGACAATCAGGCTTTAGTAGGGTGTATTCCAATTGCTGCTGTAACTGTTCATTTGAACATGAAATCATAAGAATTGGTCAGTCATCTCATAAGATGTATAGCAATAAGATACTGAATTTTCAAGAGTCTACGCCAATTCTAAATGTCCATACGAAAAAAGTCTGGAAACTTATCATATGCACCTCGGATATATATATATATATATATATATATATATATGAGAAAATTTTTCGCTACGAACCAAATTTTAAAATAACTTTTAAAAAGTTTAAATTTTGAGTTCTAACCTTTTGCTGCAATCAAATCGGACTTAGCCAAAGAAGAAAAACAAAGATCATATCAATCCCTCGAGGTTTATTTTCCGTTTTTTCCCTTCCAGCAACTTTTCGTTGCCAGTTGCTTTTACCTATTTCCTCCTCACTGCTAACTGTCATGGTGATTCTCTGATGAGACGTGACTGACAAGAAGGCTCCCTCTTTAAGAAAACGTCATGCACATTCTTTTTAAAGTAATCTAAATATATATATATATATATATATATATATATATATATATATAAACATATATGTATCGACAGATGCTTCAAGAGCCAGAACCCATCTACTTAGTTTTCCCCCACCGGATAATTCTGACTAAAGGGGTTTGACTCAAACTGCATTTCATTGATAAAGCGACCACCAGAAATAATAAAAAATTAGCATGAAAATCAAGGTTACATTCTATTGGACAAATATAAAAACGTCTGGTTATTTGGCACAAGAGATGTTGTTTTGTTTTTGTTTTTTTATGCTAATTTTTTAAATCTGTCTGGCAGCCGCTTTATCAATAAAACATCGTTTTGGCTAACCCTCATCAGTCGGAATTATCCTGAAGATCCGGTTGGTGAAACCTAGGTAGATAGCTTCTGGCGTTTTAGGTATTCTTATTTCGCTCTATATTCTGTATTGACAACTTTTACGTAAACTCTGTTTTGGGGGGTGTCGTCGTGGTGTAATTGTTAAAGCGATGGACTACGGAATCGTAGTACGCGAGTTCGTACTCCAGTCGCGCTATTACGTTTACTTTCGAGCAAATACCCTTGGGAAAGGTATGAACCCTCTTATCCTCCCAGCTATGGGTTAAATAGTACCTTTACTGTTCTTCTAGGAGAATGGCTTTGGAATTAAATGACCTAAAAAGAGTTGATGTGCCATTAACAAAGAAACCAAACCTAACTCTGTTTTTCTTGACATTGCAGTGTTGGTTGATTATTTTCAACCCGTACGGATGATTTTAGTCTCTTCTTTTTTATTAGTTTTTTCACCAGGTATTAGATTGTGTAATATTTTCATTTACAAATTCTATCATCTGAGAATTTTCCCACGGCCAGTGTTAAAGTATAAATTCAAAAATAAAGAAATGAATTAGTATGATACAGGATTTGGCATTAAATAATATGATCTGACACGAATTATTTCCTTTTCTCTTGGATAATTTCTTTCGAATTATATACATAAATAAAAGTGACTTATTAGTATCGTTCATTGGCCTAGTGGGTAGAGTATTCGCCAAGTGGTCCGCGAGACCGGTTTTCAATCCTTGATCGCGTCATACCAAAGACTTTTAAAATGGTACTTGATTCCACCTTGCTTAACACTCAGCACTATAAGGTACGTATCGAGGGTAAAGTGGAGCAATCCAGGGAAAGGAGTAGCGCCCTCCCCTATACCTCGGTGTAATAGCTATTGAAAAGGGAGCCTTCTGGTCGCCCTCGACTACGGCCACCAACTTACTTATTAGCATCGTTGGGAATGCTAGTTTCTAGACCTGGTTCGTAGTCATAAACCACTTCATGAGAATATACAATTTTTCTAGAATTAGGTTCTTTGATATCAAAATCCAAAGAATGGAGTAGCACCCTCGGTGTTGTAGCGATTGAAAAGGGAGCCTTTGGGTCACCCTCGACTACGGCCGCCAACTTATTTGTATCGTTGGGAATACTAGTTTCTAGACCTGGTACGTAGTCATAAACCACTTCATCAGAATATACAATTTTTCTAGAATTAGGTTCTTTGATATCAAAATCCAGAGAATGGAGTAGCACCCTCGGTGTTGTAGCGATTGAAAAGGGAGCCTTCGGGTCATCCTCAATTAAGGTCACCAACTTTACTTTTATAGTTCAAAGTCTTTCTTATATTTTATCTTACATAGATCGATAACAAGTACTATCGTTTACTTTTATATAAACTTTTAATAGAAAACATTAAAAATAATAATTGATGAACATTTAAGTTTACTTGCTTGTTTGCTAATTTTGGCATATAATTTGAAGACCTTTCCTTCATTTTGTCTGCGAATGGTTAGATTTTTTCTCCATATTGTTCTCAGCCTAGTAATATATCTGCACTCTCAGGAACCAAATCTTCCAAAGCATTGATTAGAAAATTTGAAGACGCCATGAAAAGAAAAGACAAACGCGATTTAAAAAAGAGTGATAAAATTATGAACTGATGCAGGATTGGTTAAAGTTTATGATCCCATTCATTAAGGTTTGGTTTGTTTGGTTTTATGGCACATCAACCTTTATAGGTTATTTAACACCAAATCCATTTTTATGTAAATAATCTGTTCTATTGAAAACAGTTCAGTTTAGCATAAGTACACAGTTTAATTGTCAAAAAACATTTCCATTTCAAACTATTTAAGCAGTTATATGTAATAATTCAGTTAAGTGTAAATACAGTTTTAATGTCGAAAAACAGTTCTATTTGAAAAAATTCAGTTAAGCATAAGCACGCAGTTTAAGTGTAAGTACGGTTTAATTGTCAAAAACATTTCTATTTCAAGCTATTCAGTTTTCTCAATTCATTTTAGCATAAGTATGCTGGTAGTTCTATTTAACCCATAGATAAGACACTTATCAGGTTCTACTACTCCGGGCCAGAGTGGACCTGGGAGCGATGGCAATGAAGGGGTACTCCGCATTCCCCAAAGCTCTAGCACTGCTGGAACCTCACCTTCAGATTGTTTAGTGTCATATCCAGGACACTCGTTAGGGGGGGTCTTACCCCTCTGCAGCGGTACAGTCAGTGTATTCTACAGCCCCAGTTGCCATTCATTAAGTTAGAACGACTTCTGACATTGTTCGGAGTAGAACTTGTGTTTAAATTTGGTTTCTTTGTGTTAAATGACATACCAACCATTGTAGCTTATTTAATGCCAAATACGGTTTATTCACATATATTATATATACATGATTTATCAACCTAAGCCAACAACGTTAGATAGTTCCAAGTATTGCGATGTATAACAAACAATTTAATTAAACTTCAGTTATTTATTTACACACAGTTAAATGCTCAAACACTTCAATTTTTAAAAAATTCAATTTAGCATAAGTCTTTGTTCGTAAAAACTTCACAGTATGTATGCTTGGTTTGGTTTGATTTACTTTGCTTTTATGGCAATCAACCATTGTTGATTATTTAATGACAAAACCTGTTTTTATTTTTATATTAAATGCATGATTTGTAAACACTAATTGTAGATACACAGTTAAATGGTCAAACAGTTCTATTCCTAACATTTCAATCTAGCATAAGTCAACTAAGTTAAATGGTTCCAAATATTGCTATGTATCAGTAACAATTCAATTAAAAATCAGTCATTTGCTTAAACACAGATGAATAATCAAAGAGTTCTATTTCTAACGAGTCAATTTGTCACAAGTCATTTCTTTGCACACAGTTTAATTAAATTCAATTAAATATCAGTAATTTGTTTAAACACAGATAAATAATCAAACAGTTCTATTCCTAACATTTCAATCTAGCATAAGTCAACAAAGTAAAATGCTTCCAAATATTGCTATGTATCAGTAACAATTCAATTAAAAATCAGTCATTTGCTTAAACACAGATAAATAATCAAAGAGCTCTATTTCTAACGAGTCAATTTGTCACAAGCCATTTCTTTGCACACAGTTTAAATGTCAAACAGTTCTGTTTGATCCACAGATAGGACCCTTTCAGGTGCTACCATACCGGGTCAGAGTGCACCTGGGAGTGATGGTAATTAAGGGGTATTCTGCATTCCATAAAGCTCTTACATTAGGGGAACCTCATCATTTGATTGTTTAGTGTCATATGCAGGACATTCGTTGGAGGGGTCTTACCCTTCTGCAGAGATGCAGTCTGTGTATTCAACAGCCCCACTCCTGGCAGCCTACTGGGCCACACTCACAGAAGTAAAAACTGGTTTGATTCTCAATCATATGGATTCTCAATCATATGAATGGTTAGAGTGTTCGCCAATGGGCCGAGAGTGCAGGGTTCAATCCCGGGTCGAATCGTACCAAAGACTCAAAAAATGGTACTTAATGTCTCCTTGCTTAACGCTTAGTATAGTAAGGTTTGAATCAAGGGTGAGTGGAGCAATAGAGGGCGAGGATTAGTCGATTTCTCCTACATGTAGTAACTATTGAAAACACACCCTCGACTACGGTGGGCCAACCTATATAGATATATGATTTGCAAGTGAATGATTTGTAGGTAAGTTTATTTTAAACGAGCCAGACCTCATTGTTTGTCCACAGCTATGGCTTCAAGTATTTTCATCCAACACTAATAATTAATCTAACATTAATCATTTCTTCGCTTACAGTTTAAGTGGTTTCAAGTATTGCTATCTCAGCGCAAGTGACCCTCAAACACCGCCTTCTCGCGCCTTTAAGATGAAATAAGTTTAGGTAATTTCTTTTCGTCAATAGCAAATTAAACTATACAGTCAGGACACTCATATAGGTGCGAAGGCTTGAAATGACCAGCCTTTTCATCGGAAAATTCCACTCCAACTGCCCGTCTCTGGTCCTGTCGGCTGGGAACGCAGAATACGCTGATTACATCTCTTCAGAGGAATAAGATTCCCAGGGAGTGTCCTGTTGAGACAATACCCCCTCGTCCCTCCGTTACATCAACTTCTTTTAACAATTCTGTCTTGGCCAGTCAATCATCTAGTAGTTTCCGCCGGGGCATTTCATATTTCTTTATGGCCACAAGAAATACAACCGAGGGAGCGGGAGAAAATAACAAAGAACAAACGAACAATAAGGGCTTCGGTCAACTCAAAGTGCAAGAAGGGGAGTTCTGTAACTCTGCATTCCCTGTGTATCTGCAGACTAACGCTGACGTGCATTTTTCGCGAAATTTCTGCAAAGCTGCGAGGAATGCAAACTCATCCTGACTGGTCTTTCTTCACTGCTTCCTTCTGCTGACCGTTATCGATTGCCCTTCTGCGTCACCCTTCGCCAACTGCCTTCTCTGGTTTCCTCCGCCAACTCCCTGACTGGCGTTCCCTTGCCCACTTCCGGTCGCGTCGAAGATCTCAAGCTCAGGCCTTTGTTTGGTTTCGCGCCAAAACAAATAAAACGATCGTCTGCTTGGCGCACCCCTTTCATAGTGTCACACTGTGGTCCAGTCGACTGGGACTGTAGAATACGCCGACTGCATCTCTGTAGAAGAATAAGACTACCCCAACGTGTGTCCTAGATATGACATTCTACAAGTCACCAGAAATGTTGGAATTTTGGGGAATGTGGAGTACCCCTTCTTGCCATCATTATCAGGTTCACTTTGGCCCAGAGTGGTAGCACCTGATAGGATCCTACGTATAGGTGAAATAGAAGTAAACTGTATTTATGCTAAACTGAATTGCTTGAAATAGAACTGTTTTATTGTAAAAAAAGGATTTGGTATTAAAATAACTGTAATGGTTAATAGGCTATTAAACAAAACCACTCTAAACCAAACCGAGCGTCTTTCTAGACCAGTAAGGGCCAAAGTGAAGAATTGTCGGTTATGTGACCACTTTGGTTGCCTGATCCGGGAGTGCTCAGAAACCAGGAACATGGTTTCAATCCCTACAGGTTGCTACCCGTGGCCAACAGAGGACCTCTTTGGAGGTGGAGTCATACCCTCTCCAGATGTGCTCTCATCGTATTTCACAGCCCTAATCAACAAGAGAGTCATTGGATTAAAATCGGAAGGGGATAAATCAATTTGCATAAGAATCTATATAAAATCTTTGCAGATACACTTAGCAAATATTGGCAATTAATTGTGAATTCAAGGCGAAGAAAGGATGAGATTAAAAACTGTGGATTACGGAATTCTAACAACAGATCAAAGGTCAAAATTAGATTTAAATTTAGAGAATTTAAAGATATTTTTGGCGGGAAGTGGATAAGTAATTCCGAAGCCACTCAGATTCTTAGATTTTTGAGAAAAGATATTCACCATATAAAAAACAACAACCATAGACTTCATTACATTAGACCAGCATATTTTATAAAGAAAGAAAAAAGCAATAAAGAAGTTCTTGTTGATTACGAAAGTTAAACCTTTAAGAAAACCGTAGTGTGGATCTGTCAAAACAAAACAGATGGTTGAACTCTTTCATTGTTATGATGCTATCATTTCATGTTCATGTTTCTTTCTTTCTTTCTTCTATATTTTCTTTCTTTCTTTCTTCCTTTCTTTTGTATTTTCTTTCTTTCTTTCTTTCTTTCTTTCTTTCTTTCTTTCTTTCTTTCTTCTATATTTACTTTCTTTCATTCTTCTTTCTTTCTTTCTTTTTTCTTTCTTTCTTTCTTAGGCATTTTCTTTCTTTCTTTCTTTTGTATTTTCTTTCTTTCTTTCTTTCTTTCTTTCTTTCTTTCTTTCTTTCTTTCTTTCATTCGTCTGTAATTTCTTTCGTTCTTTTATCTGCAATTTCTTTCTTTTTTTTTTCTTTCTGATGTATTTTCTTTCTTTCTTTCTTTCTTTCTTTCTTTCTTTCTTTCTTTCTTTCTTTCATTCTTTCTTTCTTTCTTTCTTCTGTATTTTCTTTCTTTTTTTCTTTCTTTCTTTCTGTATTTTCTTTCTTTCTTTCTTTCTTTCTTTTTTTCTTTCTTTCGTCTGTAATTTCTTTCGTTCTTTTGTCTGCAACTTCTTTCTTTCTTTTTTTCTTTCTGGTGTATTTTCTTTCTTTCTTTCTTTCTTTCTTTCTTTCTTTCTTTCTTTCTTTCTTTCTTTCTTTCTACTGTATTTTCTTTCTTTCTTTCTTTCTTTCTTTCTTTCTTTCTTATGAATACTTTCCTTCTTAGTTTCTCTTTTTCTTGTGCAGTCTTTCTTTCTTTCTTTCTTTCTTTCTTGCTTCTTTCTACTCAACGTTTTCTTTCTTTCTTTCATTTTTGCTCTTTCTTTCTTTCTTTCTTTCTTTTGTATATGTCTTTTTTTCTTCCATTTTTCATTTCTTATGTATACTTGGGGTTGTAAATGATTGGGGAAGATGTGGGATCATGTCTAAAACTGGCTGTGCAAAACCTTTTGACCCCCTCACATAAACCAATCAGATATATATTGATAAGCCATCACCTCAAGGGCGAGTTTAAGCGAATCAAATATGTATTTAAAATAAAGTTGGCGACCATAGTCGAGGGCAACCCGAAGACTCCCTTTTTAATAGCTACTACACCGAGGTGTTGGGGAGGGTACAACTCTCTTCTCTTGATTGCTCCACTTTACTCCCAATTCGTACCTTATAATAATCGGTACCTTATGAAGCAAAGTTGCATCAAGTACCATTTTTGAGTCTTTGGTATGACTCGATCTAGGATTGAGCCCCGGTCCATCGGACTATTGGTGAACACTCCACCCAATAAGCTAATGGACCGGTTGCGTATGTATGTATGTATGTATGTATGTAGATTTACACACGCCCACACGCAAAAACACATGAAAACAGAGATTTGTATATATATACAGCTATATTGAACAAATCCTGGAAGCAATATCCCAATAAATAGTAGTTATATGGCCACCCTCCTCCTATCTCTAAATCAATCAAAATAAGATGAACAAGACATGCAGGACAGTGCTGGAGAAGCAAGGCCATAAACTGCTTCACATGAACGTGCCAGTTTTGGCCAGCCAAGAAGAACTTGTCTACAACAGCTCTGAACGTCCATAGGATGTAGTATGGGAGACCTGCCATGATGTATGGATGATAGGAACGAATGGCAAGAGCGTAAGGGAATTCCTTGCTTGTAACACGACTTGATTATGATCTTATATATATTTATATATACTTTTGCAATTGGGTAGAGTTTTAGACAATGGCCCGGTTGGCCGGGGTTCAATCCCAAGTCGAGTCATACAAAAGTCTCAAAAATGGTATTTGATATCTCCTTGCTTAACACTCAGCGCTATAAGGTACTACCAAGGGTAAAGTGGAGCACTCCAGGGAAAAAGTAGCACCCATCCCTAGAACTCGGTGTAGTAGCTATTGAAAAGTGAACCTTTGGGTCGCACTTGACCACGGTCGCCAGCTTTACTCACTATGCTAATAGAAAAATTACCTATAGGTGTAGCGGGCAACTATTCAACAAAGAAGATATCTTTCTTTGATCGACTTGAAAGTACCATGTATTTTTTTTTTTTGGTCTATTTTTTGTCTATTTTTTTTCGACTGGTCTAGAGGGAAGTTGTGACATCGATAATGAAATGAATACTTTTTTTGTGACCACTTGTCTGACTTTTCCATTGCCCGATGTGAACGACCTAGTCTCGATTTTGTCTTCACTCCCACCTAGTCTTTATCACCTTTCTTCGAAACGACTGCATCGCAACATCCTGGACCTTAATATCTCAATTTATAATAACCCTGGCTCGCGGGATCAACAAGTATTTCTCGGTGCGATTTAAATCTATAAAACAGGTTTAGGGAACGCCAGAGAAAATTAGAAATTAAAAGCATTGTTAGTTTTGATTACGGGGAGGAAAAGAAAGAAAGAAAGAAATTTATTTTGGAGGTGCCCGTGGTGTAATGAAATATGTAATGGTTATCGTCGCAGGATATGGACACGGCGACACGAGTTCAAATCCTGGACCTGACTGATTGCATTTCACATAGCACTAATACCCTTGGGA
Source organism: Sepioteuthis lessoniana (assembly GCA_963585895.1). Lineage (NCBI taxonomy): Eukaryota > Metazoa > Mollusca > Cephalopoda > Myopsida > Loliginidae > Sepioteuthis > Sepioteuthis lessoniana. The sequence goes on from CAUZXS010001915.1 coordinate 35,848, forward strand.
AATGTATGAATCCAAATATTCTCCCTCCAGCTATGGGTAAATAGTAGGGCAGACTAGGTTCTTCAGCCTTGTTGAGGCAACTAGTCTAGGAGAAGGAAAAACCCTGAATTCAAACCTGTTAAACTCCGCTTAAAAAAATTGACCTTGTGTCATATCCTGCCGAAGAGGAGGGGTTGGTAAATAGGATTGACGAAATTTATTTAATTGTTAAATAAAGAATTACAAACAATAAGAATTTTAAAAATCGAACAACAGTATTGAACAAAAAAAAATAGCATAGAGATAATCGACACTTAGATGAGAGAGAGAGAAAAAAAAAAGAAAGAAAAAAACTACCGGGTATTTTTTTCTTTGACGAAATTTATTTAATTGGTAAATAAGGCATGACAATCTATAGAAATTTAAAAAGAAAATAGAATAAAAAAAAGAAAAAGAAAAATGAAATATAAAAAAAAATGTAAGTTCAAGAAGTACAGAAATTCTCAGAAGCCCCTGATAAGAAGTGGTGGGGGGTGCATGTCAGGAAAAGGAACCGTCCCTGCGAAAAGAAGAAATTCAATCTCACTTCTATCCCAGACAGAAAGGCCGTTTTTCCATTCGGGTGCTAGCAAAGTAGCAAACTTATTTGCCAAGTCCGGTGCTTCGCATACGCTTAGTGCTTGCTGCTAGCAAATCGACAGAGGTGAAACCCATTATATAGAAATCAGATTTCGGTCTTATCAACCTCCGAAACGACTAGTACATTTTAACACCTTGTCAGGGAAACGTGGCCATTTCATTTGGCTTTAGGAAGAATCTCCTCACCCACAGAATTGTTGTTGAAGGCATCTTGGTCTCTTTTCTTCCTTCCTTCAGGAATTCTTTTGCAGCCTTTTATACTTCTATAGATAAGAAGACTCCAATCCAAACCCATAACCGACGCCAATCAACCAAACATTGTAAGCTGAATAAATAATCGAACAAATCTTCTAGAGTCCTATAAACAACAGTATTGGACAAAAAAAATTAGACATAGCCATAATCGACAGTCAAATGTTTCTCGAAGTTTCCACCAGCTTTTGAAGACCTCAACCCCTACCTCACTTAGAAGATTGCAAAATTTCTTCGATATGAATAAAACTTTCGGCGACTTTCTTTTTTTTAGGCTCGTACGAAGAAGAGAATGATGCGTGTAAATTATTGCTTTATTATTGTTCTTCAAATTTCCCATTTAGCTCTGTTTCCCGGGCAACGAATGTATTATCTATAGAATATAAACCTCCGAAAGCTTATGTCGATATATCGTGCTGACGCGCATGCGCGCGCATACGTACACACGCACACACAAATATACACACACGTGAACAATAATAAACGCACACATATATGTGTATATATTTGTTTATATATACACACACACACATATATATATATATATATATATATATATATACTTGTCAGGAGAAAAGTCGTAAATACTTATGGTCTGAGAGACGAACCCTTTCCCTCTCTCACATACATACACCCAAAGGTACATATACACACACGCACACACACAGTCTCTCTTTCTCTTGCTCTCTCTCTCTCTCTCTCTCTCTCTCTCGCTCTCTCTTTCTCACACACACACACACACACACACACCTAGTTTCGTCTATATACTTACGAGATAATAAACATATCATGACGTACATAGAATTGCACATCGATGAAAAGTATTCCTGAGGTTGATTTGATACACATATATGTTAAACTATTATATATATATATATATATATATATATATATATATATGTATTTTTTTTTTGTTGGTTTAACGAGAGAAAAGTAAATATTATAAAATGAATTGGTCTTGAAGGGAATTTGTCATTTCAGATTATTATTTTTTATAAAACGCAGAACGTTTGTTTCTTTCCTTTTTTTTTTTTTTTTTTTTTTTAGATATTTACTGGTATTAAAAAGAAAATTTATATACTGGCTTACCCATATGCTTTCCTCTCCTTCATTTTTCACTCTCTCTTTCAGACATTTTCTCTATTTCACCTATAGATTCAGTTCAATACTTATAATATACCTATAAAAGAATACTTGGCTGAGTTAGAGGTTTTGTGATATCTAGGTAATGTTTTAAAAAAAATTAATAAACCATTTTGAACAACGGACGTCACTTGAAATGTTTTCGCCTGACAATCGTTGCACCCCCGACTATTTGGTAGTTTTCAAAGATTCATACGTGTTCAAATCTTGTTAACATTTGGGGAGATGTTTGCAGTTTAATTTAAGGTTCAAATCCTCTAGCAAGTTACTCAGAGCTGATTATCGACCACATAAGACAGAAGGTGATTTTCTGGGACAGTTGTTGGAAAATGAGTGTCTTTTAAGTCGTCAAATACGTACAGTACCTATAGTTGTAAAATCATATACATGTATATATTGCTAAAAGCATTTTTATTTGGTTGGTTGGTTGGTTGGGTTTTTATGACATATCAACTTTTGTAGGTTATTTAACACTCAATCCATTTTTATGAAAATAATCAGTTCTATTTCAAACAATTCAGTACACAGTTTAATTGTAAAAAACATTTCTATTTCAAGCTATTTAGTTTATTCGAACAGTTCTAATTCAGCTAATTCAATTTAGTATTAGTACAGATTTTATTTACACATAGTAAAATGTCAAAACCGTTCTATATTAAACAATTCAATTTAGTGTAAGAACAGTTTCAGAGTCAAAAACAGTTCAATTTCAAACAATTCAGTTTAGCATAAGCACGCTGTTTAAATGTAAGTACGGTTTCAGTTTAGCATAAGCACACAGTTTAAATGTAAGTACGGTTTAATTATCATAAACATTTCCATTTCAAGCTATTCAGTTTAGTCAAACAGTTCAGTTTAGAATAGGTAGCACCTGATAGGGCCCTATCAGGTGCTACCACGCCGGGCCAGAGTTGACCTGGGAGAGTTGACCTGGGAGAGTTGACCTGGGAGCGATGGCAATGAAGGGGTACTCCGCATTCCCTAAAGCTCCGGCATTGCTCAAACCTTACCATCAGATTGTTTAGTATCATAACCAGGACACTCGTTGCTAGGGTTTTTACCTCTCTGCAGAGATGCAGTCGGTGTTTTCTGCAGCCCCATTTTTATTTCTCTCATGTAGTCACCCAATCTTTTAATATATAATGGTCTGATTTCATTGTTTAATGATATATGTTTCTTTGGGTTTCATGTCATATCAACCTTTGTAGGTTATTTAACGCCGAAACCATTTCTTATACAAATAAACACTTCTATTTCAATTAATTCAGTTTAGCTTAAGTCGACAGTTTAATTGTCAAAAATGTTTCTATTTCAAGCTATTCAGTTTTGTCAAAGAGTTTTATTTCAAACAATTCAGTTTAGTATAAGTATAGTTTTTTTTTGTTTACACCGAGTTAAATGTTAAAACTGTTCTATTTCAAACAGTTCAGTTTAGCGTAAGTAGAGTTTCAATGTCAAAAACAGTTCTATTTCAAACAACTCAGTTTAGCATACAAAAAGACTTACGTTTAAAAAAATCAGTTTAGCATTGGTATATAGTTTAAATGCCAAAACTGTTCTATTTGAAAAAAATTCAGTTTTGTATAAGTACACATTTTAGTTCTATTTGGCTCATTGATAAGATCCTATCAGGTGCAACCATTCTGCGTCAGAGTGGACTTGGGAGTGATGGCAATGAAGGGGTATTCCACATTACCCAAAGCTCCAGCAATAGTGGAACCTCACCATGAAATTCTTTAGTGTCATATCAGGACACTCGTTTTGGGGGAAGGTCTTACAACAAACTGCTAACAAAAGGAGAGAATTATTAAGAAATATATATATATATATATATATATATATATATATATATATTCACGTAGACACAGCAACTTTTTATTTAATTAAGTATTTGTAAATTTATATAGGGATATATTTGTTGATATACATATACATATATATCCTCATCATCATCATCTTCATGTCATGCCGCCAGCAGGGATATCCCTGACACTCTCTCGCCACTCCTCCCTATCGTTCATCGCTCCTGACAGGTCCTCAGGGCTACATCCCGTATCCTCAAAGAGCTGCAGTATGTAGGTTCCAGCTAGTCGTCCTGCTTTTGCTCGGCCATATGAGGGGCTCCATAGGAGTACATCACTTATGAGCTCGTCCCTGCTTCTCCAGCAGTGTTCTGCATGTCTAGTTCATCTAACTTTGATCGGAGGTAAGTGGCCGTACAGTTGGTACTTTGTGGGGTGTTGTCTTCAGGACTTGTTCAAAATTGCTCGTTGCATTCTTGTGTATTTTCCGTCTAGCTTTTTACACACACACTCACACACACACGCACGTATACACACACACACATATATATGTGTGTGTGTGTGTGTGTAAAAAGATATATATATATATATATATATATATATATATATAAGTGTGTATGTTTAATTGTATGTGGATTTGTGTGTGTGCATTAAATAATTATATATATACGATTATATATATGGTTTATGCATTTTTTTGTCTGTTTTTCTTCTTTACACTTATATAGATATATACGTATGTATTCTCTTCCTCTCTCCCGCTATCTGTATGTTTCTCTTTTTATATATATATATATATATATATATATATGTGTGTGTGTGTGTGTGTGTGTGTGTGTGTGTGTGTGTGTGTGTGTGTGAAGAGAGAAATTATACAGACAGAGGGTGAGAGAAAGAGAATATATACATATATATATATATATATATATATATATATATATATATATATATATATAGTCATGTGCTCTTCATTATAGTTGGTACTAACATTTAACGACCAATAAAAAAATCAAATTTTGTCTATAAGATAAATTATACCCCTTCTTAAAGTGAAACCTGCGTCTTCACTCGTCATAAATTGTTTGTAACGTTCAGATTTTGACATCCCTAAAATATACATTTATTTTTATTTCCCCCATATTCACATTATTTAATATCTATTCATCTCGTTTCTCAGCATCTTCTTTGAAAATGGCCCAAATATTTAAGAAACTTTTTGATAGAATGTGAATGGCAAATTACAAAGAGAAAAAGTTTTTTGTCGTTTTTGTTTTAATCAATATAGAAACATCAAAGAGAGGGACGTTTATTCGATCTTCAAGTTTAAACCTCCTTTTCATGACGCAAATTAAATCGAATTCAGATATTTGAATTAACTTTAATCAATCATAATCTTTAAAAACTTTCACAATACACTCACACACATGTTCCTTCTCCATATATATATATATATATATATATATATATATATATATATATATATATATATGGTACATTCTTTGCCAACTTGACCCTGACATGAGAAAACTAATAAGAAATCTGGAACGTATTCACTTGAAGACTTTAAAAAGAAACAATCCGCGGTATTCAAGGAAACCTGTTTAGATAATGATTTGCTGTAGAAGTAGAATATATATATATATATATATATATATATATATATATATATATATGTATATTTATATTTCAGTTTAAGATATATATATATATATATATATATATATATTAAGGAATAAAATATATATATATAAAAAATATATGTATATATATTTTAGTTTAATATATATATATGTATATATATATGTATATAAAGGTATAAAATATATGAATATATATTATGGTATAATATATATATATATATATATTAATGTATAAAATATATATATATATATATATATTAAGGTATAATATATATATATATATATATATATATATATATATATATATATATATTAAGATATAACATATATATATACATACATACATATATATGTATATATATATGTTTTAAGGTATAGAATACATATATCCATATATATATTAAGGTATAAAATATATATATATATCAAGGTATAAGTTATATATGTATATATATTAAGGTATAATATATATATATATATATTTATGTTAAGGTATAAAATATATGCATATATATATATATTAAGGTATAAATTATATATATATATATATATATATATATATATTAAGGTATAAAATGTAAACAAACGAACGCTACTACGTAATAGTTTATGATTCCGTAGCTGACGTGGTACATTTGTTGGCTGAATACTGTAATATTAAGTCTAATGTAAAGTTGGGCGGGTTTTGCTTCAAGCGTCATACCTATCTAGCCACAATGAAGAGTTGTGATACAAAGAAACAGTCTGTTTGACAATATATATATATATATATACACATATATTGGCATATTTGGTTAAATAGCATAGACGTCTTTAGTCTAAGTATTTTTATTTTGATCCGTTCATGTCACAGTTTTGATGCTATAAAATTCGACCGGAATTTTCAAATAAATTTTCCATAGTTTATTGGTTCCCAAGAACTTTCGACCCCTTCAAAGGCCATCTTTAGTGGGTGTATACTACAAAAGAAAGATTTAACCGTTATGTTTTATTTGTTTAGTTTTTTTTTTTTTCTTGCTACTATTTATAGAACTAAAATTTTAATAAATGCAACATTACCCCAGTATGAATAAAACATTTAACATTTAATTCTTGCGAAGTTGTTTGTACTTGCAAAGGTTTTATTGCTTTTGCAATATACCCCTACCCCGTTGATCGGTCCGAAAGTACTTGTGAACAGATTGACTATGGAAAATGTTTCAGTCGATTCAAGCCGGATATTATAACATCCATACTGTGACTTGAACGGATTAGAAAAAAAATATGTAGACAAAAGATGTCTGTAATATTAAACCAAATATTCTTGTAAGGAAGAAATGCTGCCCAATTACACACACACACACGCACACACACAAACAAATTCATACACACACATATACATATATATGTGTGTGTGTGTGTGTGTTTATGCGTATTTACCAACCCCTCTGTACGAGCAGGATGCAACACATGATCAATATTTTAGCGTCGTTTAACGGTTTTCTTTCTCCTAGGGTGGTTATCATACAATTGATAGATGGAGGATAGCTGGATATATATATATATATATATATATATATATATATATATATAAGACCTGCGAAGAGCGAAGGATGATACGGATGGATGAGGATGAAATTTATTCAAAGAAAACGCCATTGGTTTTAACGAATTTAGATTCTGCTGCAAGCCCCTTTGCCCAGTTGACAGGAAAACATCGACAACATCTCTACTGTGTCCAGTTGCCCTGTTGGTTCGGGCTGTAAAAAATACACTGACCAGATCTCTGCAGTCGGGTATGACTCCCCCAACGTGTGTCCTATGTCCCAATTGGCTGGGGCTGTAGAATATACCGACTGAATCTCTGCAGAGGGATAAGACTCCCCTTAGGAGTGTCCTTAATATAACACTAAACAATCTGATGGTGAGGGTCCAGTAATTCTGAGGTTTTCATGGAATGCAGAGTACCCCTTCATTGCTATCGCTCCTTCGTCCATTCTAGCCCAGAGTTTAGCACCTGATAGGGTCCAATCTATGGAACAAATAGAACTAACCTGCATACTCATGTTAAATTGAATTGTTTGAAATTAACTATGATTACATTGAATTGTGTGTTTAAACTGCCTACTTATGCTTAAATGAGTTGTTTGAAAAAGAACTGTTTTTGAGATTTTTAGTAAAAAAGTAAAGTTGGCGACCGTAGTCGAGGGTGACCCGAAGGCTCCCTTTTCCATAGTCACCACAGAGTGGTGTAGGGGAGGGCGCTACTCCAGTCTCTGGATTGCTCCACTTCATGCTTGATCCCTACCTTACAATGCTGAGTGTTAAGGAAGGTGGCATCAAGAACCATTTTTTGAGTCTTTGGAATACTCGACCTGGGATGGAACCCCAGTCTCCCAGACCACTGGCAAACACTCTACTCATTAGACCAATGGCCCGGTTGGATTTAAATTGTGTACTTATGCTCAACCGAATTGTTTGACGTAGAACTTTTTTGAGATTTAAATGTACGCAAACAAAAATAATGCTTATCCTAAAATGAATTGTTTGAAATAGAACTGTTTTACTCAGCTGAATAGCTTGAAATAAAGATGTTTTTGACAAATAAACTGTGTACTTATGCTCAACTGAATTGTTTGAAAGAGAACATTTTTGATATTCAACTGTATGTAAAAAAAAATAATGCTTATCCTAAAATGAATTGTTTGAAATAGAACTGTTTTACTCAGCTGAATAGCTTGAAATAAAGATGTTTTTGACAAATAAACTGTGTACTTATGCTCAACTGAATTGTTTGAAAGAGAACATTTTTGACATTCAACTGTATGTAAAAAAAATAATGCTTATCCTAAAATGATTTGTTAGAAAAAGAACTGTTTGATTGAGCTGAATAGCTTGAATTATAAATTAAGCAGTGTACTTATGCTAAACTGGATTGTTTGAAATAGAACTATTTGCATAAAAATGGATTTGGTATTAAATAACCTACAAAGGTTGATATGCCATAAACCCCAAACAAACAAACGTTGTTGGGTCGATAATTTTACTATTTTGTGTCAATTATATTTTTCATAGACCGGCTCATTGACCTAGGGGATCGAGTATTCACCAATGGTCCGGGAGACCTGGGTTCAATACCAGGTCGAGTCGTACCAAATTCTCAAAAAATGATACTTGATACCGCCTTGCTTAACACTCAGCAATATAAGGTACGCATCAAGGGTAAAGTGGAGCAATCTAAGGAAAGAAGTAGCGCCCTCCTACACATTGGTGTAGTAGCCATCGAAAAGGGAGCCTTCTGGTCACTCTCAACTCAAGTCGCCAACTTTACTTATATTTTTCATGAATTAGTTTTTTTGAAGTTATAATGAAATATACATTACTGTTATAATTCATTCAACTTTATTTCCAAAGGAAATAAATTAGAATGAATTAAAACGTTTTACGATTTTTAATGCATTTTTTTTCATTGTGAGTACATTCAGTCGGTTGGTAGGTTGGCTGGTTGGGTTTTAGGGCATATCAACCTTTGTAGGTTATTTAACGTTAAATCCATTTTTATGCACATAGCTCTATCTCAAGCAATACAGTTTAGCATGAGTACGCAGTTTAATTGTAAAAAAAAAAAAAAGCATTTCTATTTCAAGCTATTGAGCTTATTCAAACAGTTCTAATTCAGCTAATTCAATTTAGTATTTGTACAGGTTTTATATACACACAGTAAAATGTCAAAACCGTTCTATATTAAACATTTCAATTTAGTGTAAGTACAGTTTCAATGTCAAAAACAGTTCCATTAGAAACAATTCTGTTTAGCATAAGCAGGCAGTTTAAATGTAAGTACAGTTTAATTGTCAAAAATATTTCTTCTTTAAGCTATTCAGTTTAGTCAAACAGTTCTAATTCAAACAATTCATCTTAGCACTAGTATGCAGTTTGTTCTTTTCAACCCACAGATAGGGCCCCATCTGGCACTACCACTTCGGGCCAAAGCGGACCCGGAAGCAATGGCAATAAAGGGGCGTCCTGTACTCCCCAAAGCTCCTGCATCACCGGAACCTCACAATCAGACTGTTCAATGTCATATACAGGACACTCACGGCAGAGGTGCAGTCGGTGTATTCTACAGCGCCCCCAGCCGACTAGGCAACGTACTTTCACTGTACATTTTATGTACTCTTATGTACTTTCTTCATTATATGTACTTTCTTCATTATATGTACTTTCTCCATTATATGTACTTTCTCCATTATATGTACTTTCTTCATTATATGTACTTTCTCCATTATATGTACTTTCTTCATTATATGTACTTTCTCCATTATATGTACTTTCTCCATTATATGTACTTTCTTCATTATATGTACTTTCTCCATTATATGTACTTTCTTCATTATATGTACTTTCTCCATTATATGTACTTTCTTCATTATATGTACTTTCTCCATTATATGTACTTTCTTCATTATATGTACTTTCTCCATTATTAATTTCCCTTGTTATTAATTATCATGCATTTAGGAGGTGCCCGTGGCGAAAAGATTATCCACGTAGGAAATAGACACGGTGACACGAGTTCAAATAATGGACGAATTTGTTTGCATTTCACATAGTACTAATACCCGTGGGAAAGCTATGAATCTTCTTATTCTCCCACCAGCTATGGATAAATAGTCAAGTAGACAGGGTTCTTAAACCTATGTTAGGCAACCACTCTGGGAGAACATTGAATACAAACCAGTTAAACTTCGCTTAAAAATTGACCTTGTGTCACACCCTACCCTTGCGGAGGTGTTCGTAAATATATACATACATTACGAAAACTAATAAACAGGGTTGAGTGAGAGAAAAAAAAATATATGTATATATGAAAAGGAATAGAGATGAAAAAATCAAGGTTTTCAGAGAATGATTTTATTTGTAGAAAAATATTTGCCAACGTTAGACGTTTCGGTTTTTAAACCTTCGTCTGGGCGTGTAAGCTAATAAACTTATTCACTTACACGCCTAGATGAAAATCTATGAACCGAAAATTTTAACGTTGGCAAATATTTCTACAGATAAAATCATCTTCTGAATAACTTGTGGTTTTTTTATCCTTTTACATTTTCATACTGTCGGATTTATTTAGAGTGTATATATATATATATATATATATTCTGAGCGAGCAAGCGAGAGAGAGAGAGAGAGAGAGAGAGAGAGAGAGAGAGAGAGTAAACCATGCTTAATAACTGTCTGTTGCTTCGATGAAGGCTGACTATGTGGCTTCGCTATTCAAAGATATATATATATATATATATATATATATTCTCCCTACTCGGTTGTTAAGCACTCTTGCGAAGGAATTGCTGGCCTCTATTCTATATAATATATATAGATACGTTATATCCCTTTTTTTACGCTGAGGTTGTTGGTTGTGCGGTCAGATATCTGACTGGCGTAAAGACAACCGAGTTTCGATCCTGGCTTGAAGCTTCTCGCATGTTTTGTCACAATGATGAGTTGCATACAATGAAACAGATTCTCCGTGGATGACAATATATATATATAATCTCAGCACTGTGCAAGTATTGAGCACTTGTTAAACAATTTGAACATGGTTTGACTAATTTAGCTTTTTTTTCTTTTCTCGTACAAATTAGTCACTTTCTTTTCACTATATATATAGTGAAAAAAATGCCCTTCTCCCGGTGTTGAGAACTTTGGCGAAGGAATTAAAGGCTGCCATTTGCATAATGCAAAGCTCTTCAAACGAACTGAACACCTCGGCGTTAAATGTAAACAAACTGAACACCTAGCGTTAAATGTAAACAAACGGATGTTAATACAAAATGCGTTAAATTCCCTTGCTAAGATTAGGTCGGCAAAATGGTTGAATGGTATGTAATCGGTATAACCTAAAGTTATGCGGGTTTCGATCTCAGCTTAAAGCGTTCACCGTGTCTAGTCACACTAAAAAAGTTGTGGTACAACGAAACAGTCTGTCCGTGGATGAAAAAAAATATTTAGCAACACCAGAGGTAGCCCTTGACGGAATCAGTAAAATGGAGGCGACAAGACGGGTTCAAATCCTAATCTAATTGCTACTTTTCGTTAATATTTTTGCGAAAGGCATGAATCCTTCTTTTCTTTCCCGTCCAACTCTCTGAGTAAAATAGTAGGACAGGCTAAGTTCTTTAGTATCCATATTTGCTAACCCCTCACTAGGTTAGGATATGACACAAGGTCAATTTTTAAGCGGAGTTTAACAGGTTTGAATTTAAAGTTTTCCTTCTCCTTGAGTAGTTGCCTCACTAAGGCTGAAGAACCAGTCTGTCCTACTATTTACTCATAGCTGGAGGGAGAATAATTAGATTCATACCTTTCCCAAGGGTATTAGTATGGAACAAATCCTACTAGCGTACGGCATACCAAAAGAAACCGTAGCGGCAATAACGATTCTCTATAGAAACACTAAAGTAAAAGTACGATCACCAGATGGAGACACAGAATACTTCGACATTGTAGCAGGAGTACTACAAGGGGACACGCTGGCTCCGTACCTCTTTATCATTTGTCTAGACTACGTACTTAGAACATCGATTGACAAAATCAGAGAGAATGGCTTCGAACTAACGAAGAAAAGAAGCAGAAGATACCCCGCAACAATAATTACCGACGCCGACTACGCCGATGACATAGCGATACTGGCAAATACACCTGACCAAGCCGAAACACTACTGCATAATTTGGAACGAGCAGCAGCAAGCATAGGCCTCTATGTTAATGCACACAAAACAGAATATATGTGTGCTATAATCAAACGGGGGACATCTCCACCCTAAAAGGAATCCCTCTTAAACTAGTAGACAAATTCACTTACCTGGGAAGTAGCGTCGAATCAACCGAAAAGGACATCAAAACGAGGTTAGCGAAAGCATGGACAGCTGTCAATAGGCTATCGATTATATGGAAATCAGACCTAACCGATAAAATGAAACGCAGTTTCTTCCAGGCAGCGGTCACATCGATACTGCTATATGGCTGCACTACATGGACGCTAACAAAACGGCTAGAGAAGAAGCTAGACGGCAATTACACAAGAATGCTACGTGCAATCTTAAACAAGTCCTGGCGGCAACACCCCACAAGACACCAACTGTACGGCCACCTGCCCCCTATCACGAAATCTATTCGAGACGAACCAGACATGCAGGACACTGCTGGAGAAGCAAGGACGAACTCATAAGAGATGTACTCTTATGGACCCCCACACATAGCCGTGCAAAAGCAAGACGACCAGCACGAAATACATTCAGCAGCTATGTGAGGATACGGGATGTTGTCCTGAAGACCTACCAAGGGCGATGAACGATAGGGAGGAGTGGCGAGAGAGGGTCAGGGATATCCGTACTACCAGCGCGAGATGATGATGATGATGATGAAAATGCAATTAGCCTGGTCCAGGATTTGAACTCGTGTCTCCGTGTCCATTTCCTACACCACGGGCACCTCCTTTTAACAGGTTTGAATTCAGAGTTTTTTCCTTCTCCTAGACTTGTTGCCTCACCAAGGCTGAAGAAATCAGTCTGTCCTCCTATTTACCCATAACTGAAGTGAGAATAATTGGATTCATACCTTTCTCAAGGGTATTAGTGCTATGTGAAATGCAGTTAGCCTGGTCCTGGATTTGAACTCGTGTCGCCGTGTCCATTTCCCACGACGATAATCATTACATCATTAGTATCTGCCTGAATTTTTTAGACGAGGCTTGAGGCTTTGGTTGTGATTTTTTGGACAGTTGTCTTCATCTTTATTGCCGTAAGTTGAAAGACAGCGTTTTGGCCGCTCTATCCTCGGCAGTCTCTTGTTTATCTGGGCATAGAAATGATTCAACCTGGGAAATCATTTTTAAAGTTTGACTGTTGATCAAATGAGGCGTTCAAGAAATATAAAGTTCTTATTCAAATAATGACGTCATTGTTTTTCACACCTGTCAATCCAAGATACATCACAAGAAGTTTTTTTCGAGGATCGTCAAGTGATGAATTTAAATCGTAAAATTCAATGGCATCAGTTATTCTTGATATTTTAAATGTAATTTTCTTTTAAAACAATTTGATATGGCCTTTTCATTTATTAGTTCCTGGATTGTGACGGGCTCTTTAGCTTCGGTATGATAACCAATCATGGAGAAGGAAAGCCTCATAATTCAAAATCTCTGAGAATCTGTGGCACATTAGTGCACCTTTTATTTCACTTGTCAGTTTATATAACAAGGGGTTGCTGGTACAACACTCACCTGGACTGCTTTATGTTGTCCAGCTTTTTGATAGCGTTTAACTGACTTCCCATCAACCAAGAATACTGTTGTTATATTTAACTGATTACACACACACACACACACACACACACACACACATATAAATATATATATAGTCCCTTTTGCGGGGTTAAGCACTTGAGTGAAGAATTATCGGCTGCTACGTTGGCGTAAATGGAGATCTCTTTACATGAATTGAGCACTGCGGTAGAGGATAAGCTTATATGCGAATATGTACCAAGAAAATTCCTTCGCTTACGATGAGATGACGATAGCTCGGGTGTAAGATATCAGATTAATATATATATATATATATATGTGATTCATAACCGTTTAAAATTTACTTCGCAGCTAATATCTCCTCGTGGCTGAATGGTTAGTAGCTTTGGCTTGGCGTTTGAGTCAACCGGGTTTCGATCCCAGCTACGGGAAGATACTGTCTAGCCACACTGATGAGTTCTGATAGAACGAAACAGATCTGTCTGTGGATGACTATTGAGATGTATACATATATATAATTTGAATGCATACATGCAAAAATACCTGTGTTTGGGCGCCTTAGGTTGTGTAATCGTTAGCAAGCTTGAGTAGCAAACCTTCTCGATTGATTTGAGTCTCAGTGAAGCCCCATTCATACGGCCTTGTGCCACATCTAAGCAAAATCCTTACTAGATTATTACATTCAAGTATACCTGTTTTAGGCGCATTGACTTGTATTATGTCTAACAAACTGGAGTAGCAAATCCTATCGGGTGATTTGAGTCTTATCGGGTCCCCCATTCATACGGCCTTGTGCCGCATCTAAGTAAAAAAACGAGTAAATTACAACCAGTATATTTCCGTTTGGCTGCCCCAGGTCATGGAATAGTTAGCAAGCTACACTTGCTAATCTGAACAAATGAGCACGAGTCTCATTGGATGCCCGATTTATATGGCCCTGGACCAAATCTAAGCAAAAAGCTTTGTAACTTACTACAAGAATAATTCCATGAAAACACCTGATCAATGAATCAATATTTTGAAACATGGTATTCACCGATGGGGAAATCAAAATGAAGACCAAGTTGTCGAAAGAAATAATTTGTATAACAAATGTGAAGAGCAAACATTTCCTTTTTCTAATGAGGTATTCTCGCGGTGTAATGGTTAAGGGGCTACACAGGAGAATCGTAGTAAGCGAGTTCGAACTCCAGTCATGCTATAACGTTCACTCTCGGACAAATACCCTTGAGAAAACTATGACCCCCTCTTTTCCTCCCAGCTACGGGTTCAATATTACCACACATGTAAATTAAATTGCTATGACCAGAAAATCCGGAAAACACTTGAGCG
Organism: Sepioteuthis lessoniana; assembly: GCA_963585895.1. Classification (NCBI taxonomy): domain Eukaryota; kingdom Metazoa; phylum Mollusca; class Cephalopoda; order Myopsida; family Loliginidae; genus Sepioteuthis; species Sepioteuthis lessoniana. Next base: position 50,916 of record CAUZXS010001915.1, read on the forward strand.
TGACATCCGGAACACTGGACAATTGTTTCGACCTTATTAGGTCTCATCAGCAGCCTATACCGTGATCTCTCCGACAGGAGATCGAACCAGCGACTACAGAATAAAGAGCCAACACTCTTCCACTGAAATACTGGTTCACATCGCACGCAAGTGATGCCAAATTAATTAGTTATGGCAGCGGCGCAGCCAACTAACTGATGCGTCTTGTGAGTTACATCTGTACTCTTACAGAGGAAACGATCACCTCCAAGTCCACGTCTTCCCAAGAGGATTGGAGATACGTATCTGCGTAATTATAATTGTGTACGATGTGGACCAGTAGAGTTTCGGCCCTGTATTCTGTGGTCTCTGGTTCGATCTCAAATTGAGGATATCACGGTATACGCGGCTGAAGATACTTGTTTGTTTGTTTGTTGTTGGGTTTTATGGCATATCAACCTTTGTAGGTTATTTAACGCCAAATCCATTTTTATGTAAATAATCAGTTATATTTCAAACAATTCAGTTTAGCATAATTACACAGTTTAATTTTCAAAAACATTTCTATTTCAAACTATTCAAGCAGTTATATGTAACAATTCAGTTAAGTTTAAATACAGTTTTAATGTTGAAAAACAGTTCTATTTCAAATAGTCCAGTTAAGCATAAGCACACAGTTTAAATGTAAGTACGGTTTAACTGTCAAAAACATTTCTATTTCAAGCTATTCAGTTTAGCATAAGTATGCCGTTAGTACTATTTAACCCATAGATAGGGCGCTATCAGGTGCTACTACTCCGGGCCAGAGTTGACCTGGGAGAGATGGCAATGAAGGGGTACTCTGCATTTCCCAAAGCTCCAGCATTGATGGAACCTCACCATCAGATTGTTTAGAGTCGTATCCAGGACATTTGTTGGGTGGGGGGTCTTACCCCCCTGCAGAGAAGCAGTTGGTGTATTCTGCAGCCCCAGCCGACTAGGCAATGAAGATACTTAATAAAGTAAAAAAAAGCTGTCCACTGTTCTGTATGTCACGTGCAAGTGAGTGCTCCCTTTTCAATAGCTACTACACCGACGTGTAGGGGAGGGCGCTACTCCTTTCCCTGGATTGCTCCAATTCATCGTTGACGCGTACCTTATATTGCTGAATGTTAAGCAAGGAGGTATCAAGTACCATTTTTAAAGTCTTTTGTATAAATCGATCTGGGATTGAACCCCGGTCTCCCAGACCATTGGCGGACACTTTACCCACTAGGCAAATGATCCGGTAATTGACATAAGAGTACAAAAGCTTGAACCAAATGTGTAATGTTGAATACTCTTCTCCATAACCCAAATTTTATGTGGCTACACAATCTTTAAACAACAAAAGAGTTGGTTTGAAACATTTATATGGCCGTTGAGGTGGTTCACTACGTCCATAGCCAAAACAGAGTCATTAATTCAATTTCAAAGATCTTCATGTCTATATGTTTTTTTTTCTTTTTGCTATCCGAGACGGACAAATAAATATTCTTTCTTCTTGTTACGATTTCCTTTTCGTCGCCATTTTGTATTTTTTTTTATTACGTTTTCTTTTTTTCTTTTTTCGTGTTTTCTTATCTGTCATCTCCAAAACACGGGAAAAAGGCGATGTGTCGCCTGCTGCATTTGTCAACACTTCGCTTACAGAGAATTTATTCACTTATCAAACCGATTGGCTAATGAATGTAATAATTGATTATCTCTAATATAATTACGACTGCAATTTCGTGGTTAAATACTTTTAAGGCTTGGGTGGGTGACGATTTTCCACGCTTTGTATTTTTGTTGATATGGAATTGAGAGATCAGATACTAGATAATAAATTACAAGAAGAAGAAGAAGAAGAAGAAGGTGATAGAAGAAGAAGAAGAAGAAGAAGAAGAAGAAGAAGAAGAAGAAGAAGAAGAAGAAGAGACAAAGGACAGAAAATATCAAGAAAAAGATGGAAAAAAGTTGGACGAATGTGAATGGAACAAAAAGAAACTTAGAATATTAATATTTAAAAAAATGGTTAGGATGGCAAACGATATTTTGTTTTATTTAATGACCACTGACAATCCCTGTATTTTTTTAATTCAATGCAATTTTATAGATATAAAAACCCTGTTGTATCAAAAAGGCTCTCTTTACTTTCTGATTTCGAGAAGTTCCTTTGATATTTTTTTAAGAATGCTGCAATTATGAGGTAAAATCAGAAGTACTTTTTCACGCATACACACTGACACACACAGAGAAACTTACAGAAATAAACACACACACAAACACACGCACACACATACAGGAACTCATACACAGAATCACACACACACACACACACACACACACACACAGAACCTCACTCAAAGAAACACACACTCACACCCACAGAGAAACCCACACTCACACCCACAGAGAAACTCACACACAGAAACACACACACACATCCACACAAACAGAACCTCACACACAGAAACACACACACACATACACATCCACACAAACAGAACCTCACACACAGAAACACACACTTACACCCACAGAGAAACCCACACTCACATCCACAGGGAAATTCACACACAGAAACACTCACACACATACACATACAAATAGAACCTCACACGCATAAACACACACTCACACACACAGAGAAACTCACACACAGAAACACACAATCATAGCAACCGAGAAACTCACACTCACAAACAGAGAGAACTCTCTCTCTCTCTCTCTGTAAGAGAAAGAGAGAGAGAGAGAGAGAAATAGAGAGAGAGAGAGAGAGAGAGAGAGAGAGAGAGAGACTCACACATGAAAACTCACACAAACACACACAGAAAAACTCGCACACACATCCACACACGGAGAAATTCACACACAGAAACACACACACACACACATACGTATATGTGTTAAAAAGGGAAAGTGGGAAAGTGGATAAAGTGAAACACATACAACTTATTCAGTTAATATTTCGTCTTTATTTCATCAGAGACTTCGTCAGTTTCCGTTGTTGGCGTCTTTTATTTTATTCACTTTTTCACTTATTTTTTCACATTTTGTCAGAGTTTTCCGATCTCCTATCCCCTCCCATCTATATATATATATATATATAGCTTTGTTACGTCAGTTAGCCCTTGCAGTCATTCTTGAACCCTTTGCCCAGTCTGCTTCTCTGCTGTGGAGTAACGGTCATAAAGATTTATAAGAGTCTTCATATATTCTCAAATCGAAAAACAGCAGCTGTGCTGCCACCTACCACCAATCTCAAAGACCATCCAAATTAGACGAAGAAGACATGCGGGACACTACTGGAGAAGTAAGGACGAATTCATAAGCGACGTTCTCCTACGGACCCCTTCACACGGACGTGCAAGTGTAGGACGACTAGCTAGAACCTATCTACAACAGCTATGTAAGGACACAGGATGTAGCCTAGAAGACAAATCGGAAGCGATGGACGATAGAGACGAAGGGGGGGGAGAGAGAGAGTTAACGGAATCCATGCGAGCAGGAATCACTGGCCGCAGTTTGAAAGTTGCCTCAAATCGTCTTCAGACCTCGGCGCAATATGAATCAAGTTGGATTTGGTCGAAAGCGAGTTTTCAGCATGAAGGAAATACTCGCGGAACCACCTTTCCCGTGTGATTACGTAAGAAACGGTTACTGTAAACGCGTAATAACATCAACCGCCGAAATTTAACGCGTTTTTTTGTTTTTTTAAATCACAAACTGCACATTAAAAATGAAGATTAACGTTCATTGTAGTCTCTGCTCTTAATTGATCTGGCGTATATATATATATATATATATATAATTCTCTTAATACCCTGTCCAGTGGCAAAAGCTGCTTGGTAGCGCCAGGAGTGGCAGTACCGCCTTGAGCTACCGAAACTGTGTTATCACCCCTGGTTGGCAGCTGATGAGGAGATGGTATCACACGTGCTGTATGATAAAAAAAAAGATTTACGTCAACCGCACTTCGAAACAGAACGCCATTAACTCGTGATCATATATCTATTATCTAGAGTATGTTATATCGTTGGTTTGAATGCCAGGGTATTTTATATATATATATATATATATATATAGAGAGAGAGAGAGAGACTGACACAGAGACACACAAGCAGGAACCTATTATCTAGAGTATGTTATATTGTCGATTCGAATGCCTGGGTATTTGTATATATATATATAGAGAGAGAGAGAGAGAGACAGACAGACAGAGAGACAGACAGACACAGAGACACACAAGCAGGAACCTATTCATACATACATGTAAACACACACGCATTATTCTGTCATCTCTGTTTACAGAGATGACAGAATAATTGCCCTAAGAAAATAAAACGGGAGAAAACCAGACATTATAAGAAAGAATTTAATAAAATTCTTCAAAGAATCGAGCTTTACACGTGAGTCAGTGCATTAGTATTGTTCAAGGTTTCTTTGGTTAATGGCATACCAACATTTGTAGGTTATTTAATGTCAAAGCCAAAGAACAGTAGTGGTACTATTTAACCCATAGCTGGAAGGATAAGGGGTTCATGCCTTTCCCAAGGGTATTTGCCCGAAACTGAACGTAATAGAGCGACTGGAGTACGAACTCGCGTACTACGATTCCACAGTCCATCGCTGTAACCATTATACCACGAGGACACCCCCCAGTATTGTTCAAAATTTGCTCAATTCTTCCACTAAGAGAACTCTCACTGACATGACCACCTTGAGATAGAAAGGATTTAAAAGATTTAACAGACTTCCCACCAAGTCAGTATATTAGGTGGTTTTCTAGTGAGGGAACGTCGCACGAATTGAGACTAATGTGCGTCTTCAGACAAAAAAAAAAAAAAAAAATACTTAGTCCCCTTTTAGTGCGCCTACGGCCCCGAGCAATATACTCAACCCTGCTAGGTAGGTATAGTCATGTTAGAAGGACCCTTGAGACCACGTGATCAATTTATAATGCTAGATGGTCCTGCCTTGGAGCAGGTTGGAATTGAAGTCAAAAGGGCTATAAGAATTATGGCAAAGGAGGTGCCCGTGGTGTGATGGTTATCGTCACAGGAATTGGACACGGCGACACGAGTTCAAATCCTGGACTGAATGCATTTCACATAGCACTAATACCCTTGGGAAAGGTATGAATCCAAATATTCACCCTCCAGCTATGGGTAAATAGTAGGGCAGACTAGATTCTTCAGCCTTGGTGAGGCAACTAGTCTAGGAGAAGGACAACTCTGAATTCAAACCTGTTAAGCTCCGCTTAAAAAATTGACCTTGTGTCATATCCTGCCCGAGCGGAGGGGTTGGGTAAATATGATAAGAATTATGGCAAAGTGGAAGGGAATCTAAAATTCCGAGAGCTCCCGAACTGGAGTCTAACGATCAGATTTAGTGTAGTGTATAGTAATTTACGAAGAATTTTGATTCGATGTGGCCGAATGAATTGGAGACCCAATGAGACTCGAACTCACTTGTGTAGGTTTGCTAGTCAAGCTTGCTAACCGTTACATCACCAAAGGTGCCATTTTTTTTTTAAACGCCTTTAGTGAAATAGAAACTTAATCAGCAATTCGATTTCAATTCCAGGAAGAATCTGTTTGAGTTCAGTTTGCAAGGGTATAAATACTTCCTATGGGTAAATAGTAGGGCAGACTAGGCTCTTCAGCCTTGGTGAGGCAACTAGTCTAGGAGAAGGAAAACTGTGAATTCAAACCTGTTAAACTCCGCTTAAAAATTGACCTAGTGTCATATCCTGCCCGAGCGGAGGGTAGGGGGTAAATAGGATAAATACTTCCTTTCTTCGCCCACTAATTATGGACTAAATAATTTGATGGACTGAGCACTTTAGCCGTTGAGGCAACCAGTCTAAGAGAAGGAAAGAACCTGTGGCTCTTTGGAGTAGTTTTTTCCTACTATCAGCTTATAGAAAAAAAGTAAATGGTTTGTATTTCTGTGTGTCGGTGTTCGTGTTTTCATGGAGGCGCGCTTAGAGTAACGTTTCTCGTCTTATGAAAAGGAATAGGAGACCCGGGTTCTAATACTGGACGAAGCTGATTGCTTTTCACTTCTCTGATAATGTCCCTGGGAAAGGCATGAATCTATCTCTTCTGTCAGCTATATATATTTACCAAAATCTCTATCCGTGTAGAAGGGCACCAAGCCAATTTTAACTGGTTTGAATTTAAAAGTCTCTTTCTCCTAGACTGGTTACCGGAGCAAGCTTAAAGAGCCCATTTTGTCCTGCTATTTACCCAGAGATCAATTGGATTCAAAAGTTTCCCAGGGATATTAAGGTCATGTGAAATACAAGCAGCCTCGTCCAGGATTTGAACTCGTTTCGCTGTGTGCACTTCACACGACGGTAACAATAATAACTCCAGCGTCCCCTGTCAGCTATAGATAAATAGTAGGGCAGAGTCATTTCTTCAGCTTTCAGAAAGGAAAATTCTACATTCAAACCAGATTTACTCCGATTGAAATTGACCTTGTGTCGTACCCTTCTTATGTTAGAGGGATTGGGTCGGTAGAAATTTATCGTTAGTATTTAAACAGTTAGAGAAATTTAATCTGTTACCACTATGAGGTTGGTATGCCTTGGTGAGGCAACTAGTCTAGGAGAAGGAAAACTCTGAATTCAAACCTGTTAAACTCCGCTTAAAAATTGACCTTGTGTCATATCCTGCCCGAGCGGAGGGGTTGGGTAAATAGGATGGGGTTGGTATGGCAGCCGCAGTTTAATGCATCTTTCTTCGTCAATTTATCTATTTACAAAGCGAGAGAGCTTCTTTTTTTTTTAGCTTCTATTGTATTCTTCATTATCCGTGTGGTTTAGATTTTTATTCTCAAATCAACGATGATGATTACTTCTTCCAATGTTAACCAAAAGTCACTTACACTGTTGCACTGTGTGCTGCTCGGTGGTGAAAGATGTGTTTTAGTTGTGTTACAGTGACGTTGACAAAGAATATTTGACACTCGCTAGAGTTGTCTGGTTTCACACGAAGCAACGAACAAAAGTGAAAGTGAATGTAGAAAATCAGAATAAAATGAGGGAGTATTTTTTAGAGGGTGATTAAATTTGAATTTTAGGTAAGGTGATCACAACATTAACTTCACGAAAAATAGTATAGAAGAAAAAAAACAGGTGCAAAAATGAGAGAAAAATGAACAAAAATAACAAAAGTGCTAAAAAAGTATATATATATATATATATATATATTTAATCATTTTGTTACTATGTATATATGTATATAATCATTTTGTTACTAAATACAAATATATATATATATATATATATATAAAATCATTTTGTTATTTTATATATATATATATATATATAATCATTTTGTTACTACTTATATATATATATATATATATATATATATATATATATATATATATATATATATATATAATCATTCTGTTACTATATATATATATGTATATATATATACTTTCTTTAAGAAAAACAACAAACCGGTCACATTAGGATTATAAATTATTTCCATCCTGTTACGCGTTTTAGAAAAATTCAAAAACTCGGAAAAAATATAACAGGACTCTTCAGATCCTATGGATAAAACAAATCAGAATCGACACAGAAAAAGTCGGGAGGGGATAGAAGAGGGGTGAAGAGTTATCTCCTTATTTAGCCCACTTCCGATTTTTTTATTTTAATTTCGGTTAGTAAATTTATTTAAAAAAAAATTTTTAATTTTTATTTAATTTTCAAATTCTAATATACATTTAGACTTAAACTACAGATTTAATATTAAAATAGATTTTTAACTTTATTCAATAAATTTACGTAATGATACAGCAATAATTATATTAAATTAAACTCAAGATTTAATTAAATTTAATTATTTTTAAAAATCAAAACTATTTAGAACCTATTAATCAGTTACGCTTTTTATGATTAGTACGTATATATGATATGTTTTTTCACAATTTTCTATCTAACATTTTGATTTTATTTATTCATTTACATTAATTCTCAGTTTAACTCTATGACTTTAAAAAAAAAAAATTAAGTTAATTATCTATAGTTTAAATTTAGCCTAATGTCTACACCTAGCTATTAATTCACTTCTCTTATTTAATAATCTTTCCGGCTCTGGATAAAGCAAAATGTGCATTTTTTCTTCTAAACAGATTGCATCTACTATCGAAAGAGTTTTGAGTATTTGATCTTTTTAATTTGGACCATTGAATCCCAGGGGTTAAATCTTTATTTTTCAAACCCCTAAAATGCTTAGATAGAGCAGTTTGATTTTTTAAATGTTCATCAAACTGCTCTATCTAAGCATTTTTGTGTAACTGATTAATAGGTTCTTAATAGTTTTGATTTTTTTTTTTAAATTTCAATTTAATTAAATCTTGAGTTTAATTTAATATAATTATTACTGCATCATTACGGAAAGTTATTGAAAAAAGTTTAAAATATATGTTAATATTAAATCTGTAGTTTAAGTCAAAATATAATTAAAATTCAAAAATTAAAATAAAAATTTAAAAAATTTTTTAAAATAAATTTACTACAATTCTAACCAAAATTAAAATAAAAAACGGAAGTGGGCTAAACGAGGAGATAACTCTTCACCCCTCTTCTATCCTCTCCCACCTTTTCCTATGTCTCTTCTGATTTGTTTTATCCATAGGATCTGGAGAAGTTCTGTTAAATTCTTTTCGTGTTTTTGAATTTTTCAAAAACGCGTAACAGGATGGAAATAATTTTATAATCCTAATGTGACCGGTTTGTTGTTTTTCTTAAAGAATTTATTGCTCTGTATTGTCTGTTACATTGAGCTCTTTACCAGGAAAATTTAAATATTCACTCTTCAATAGTTTTCTTGTCCTGATAGAATTACTCCCAACTCCGGTTTAACTGGACCAAATAATCATATATATATATATATATATATATATATATATATATATATATATATATATATGTAATCATTTTGTTACTATATATATATATATATATGTATTTATATAATCATCTTGTTACTATATATATATAAATATAATCATTTTTTACTATATATATATATATATATATATAATCATTTTGTTACTATATATATATATATATATATATATCTGTATATACATATAATTTTGTTGCTATATATATATATTTATATATGTAATCATTTTGTTACTGTACATATATATATATATTTATATAATCATTTTGTTACTATATATATATATATATAATTTTGTTACTATATATATATATATGTAATCATTTTGTTACTATATATATATATATATATATATATAAAATCTTTGTCATTAAGGTTTTTCGGACTGTCTTCATCTTTATTGTTATTTCCACAACATTTCGGCCGACATGTCCTCCGGCCGTCTTTAGGTGTTTGTCGAACTCGGGAACCTTCACGGAACTTCGAACTACGTCCTTTATTGAAACAACGAGGGTCACCTGTTCTGATTCCGTTTGTCATAACCGGGTACAAGAGTTAAGTATTCCTGTATATTACTCGCCTATAGTGAGGATTGAACCTGCAACCTTCAGATGATTGTCTTCTTAGAAGGACGTAGTTCGAAGTTCCGTGAAGGTTCCCGAGTTCGACAAACACCTGAAGAAGGCCGTAGGACATGTCAGTCGAAACGTTTTGGAAATAACAATAAAGATGAAGACAATAGTCCGAAAAACCTTAATGATAAAAATCAACAAGCTTCGTCTTAGGAATTTAGACAACTAATATATATAATCATTTTGTTACTATATATATATATATATATATATAATCATTTTGTTACTATATATATATATAATCATTTTGTTACTATATATATATATATATATATATATTCATTTTGTTACTATATATATATCTATATATATATATATATATATATATATATGAAGAAAAATTGACAACAAGTAATCCAAATAGGAAGTGGAGATTTATAAAGAAACAATGTCGACACTATAGCGTTTCGGTTCTGCTGAACCATCATCAGGGCTATGAGGGGTTATATTAGTGATGTTAAGTATAGATGGATGTATAAAAAGTGTAAAGATATATAAAAATTTGGAAAAGTTGTATAACAAGAAAACTTGGCTGTTTATGACAAGAAAAATTGGCCGTTTGATCAATGAATCAGCGTTCGTTTCTTTAAAATACGTCACCTGACATTAGAAACATTGTGCAGAATCCACGTTCCGTTAGTTCATCGAGAGATTTCGAATCATTCCTCGTTTTCGACGAAATTCATATCATATAAATCTGTCTTCATTGAAACACTATTGTGTCGACTTTGTTTCTCTATAAATCCCCACTTTCTACTTGGCTTCATCATCAACATCATCATCATGTCGTGCCGCTAGCGCGGATATCCCTGACACTTTCTTGCCACTTCTCCCTATCATTCATCGCTTCTGGCAGGTCTTCAGGGCTACATCCCGTATCCTCACATAGCTGCTGTATGTAGGTTTGAGCTGGTTGTCCTGCTTTTGCTTGGCCATATGCGGGGGTCCATAGGAGTACATCACTGATGTCTGGAATCCTCTTTATTCGCCACTTCTGCTCTTCTACAATGATCATTTTGGCATTAAATAATATACGAAACTAAACATGCGATAAAAAATCACCAAAAAAATAACCTAACCTGTAGCCGTGTTAGTACTACTGTATGGTTGCACCATCTGGACGCTAAGAAAACGCTTATTGAAGAAGCTTAGTGGGTGCTATACAAGGATGCTACGTGCGATTTTGAACAAATCCTTAAAGTCGCACCATACAAAACACTGGCGGTACGACTACCTGCCTTCCATCTAACAAACCATTCAAGTCAGACGAACAAGACACACTGGCTACTGCCGAAGACGTAAGGATGAGCACATTGGTGACTTCCTCCCATGGACTCTTACACATGGACACAACTGTGCTGGCCGACCAGCAAAGGTTTACATACATCAAGTTTGAACGGACACTGGATGCTGTCTAGAGGATCTGTCAGAAAAGATGAATGATGGGGATGGATGGTATATATATATATATATATATATATATATATATATATATCAACACCTCCGCATGAGCAGAATTTAACACAATTTCTTAAGCTGAGTTTAACAGGTTTAAACTCTGAATTATCCTCTCCTAGACTGGATGCCATGCCAAAATTAAAATGCTTAGTCCGGCCAGTTACTTAACCATAGCTAGAAAGAGAATAAATACATTCATACCATCCAAGGGTATTAACCCTATGTGAAATGAAAATAGCCTCGTCCACGATTTGAACACGTATCACCGTGTTCAGTTGCCACAAACTTAACTGTTAGGCAACGAACGCCTCCGGAATATATATATATATATATATATATATATATATATATATATATATATATATCAGAATTCTGAATTGCTTAAACTGAATTGCTCCTGTGCAAGTCGAAACAGAAATATATATATATATATACCTATGTGTGTGTGTGTATGTGTGTCTTCACTTTCTCCTGATAATATTCTATTTCCGTCGATAGAGTTCTGTTTTAAATTAGTTTTATATCCTCAGCATCTGAGTTTAATCCAACGATAAGTTTCCATAATTTTTGCAATGTTATAAAAAATCAAAAACTTAAGAAAAAACAATCTTTACACTTGGAAACAACGCCTGACGATGGCCTATGAAGGGCACAAAAGTGCTCGGGACAATTTCCGTAAATCGTTTACCAGCTCCAACCTAAAACCAAATTACTTGTCAGGAAACTAGAAGGGATCCTAATAAAATTATTTTGACAAAATGTGTCTTTATTATTTAATCAAACATACTTAAATGAAGGATTGCTGCCCGACTGCACGCATAAATATTTATACTTATATTCTCATCCACATACAGACTGTTTCGTTGTATCACAACTCTTCAGTGTGGCTAGACACGCAGGATACTTCAAGCTGGAATCGAAATTTGCCTACCCTTTCGTTCAGCCATTTCGACGACATTTATAACGCATTTGTATTCGCTTCACTTGTTTTCATTTTGTGCTATCCGATACCAGAGATCTCAATTCGTTAGAAGAGCATTGCATTACGTGGATGGTAGCCATTAATTCCTTCGCCAGTGGTCAACCCCCGGTTGGGGAGCTGTTTTGACTTGCAGTGAATAAATTCAGTTTAAGAAATTCAGAATCTTATATATATATATATATATATATTGCTCGTCATTACTCATATTTTAGACGAGAACAGAAGTCACAAAGTGAAAGCCAAACAGCCTAGTCCAGGTTTCGACCTTGGGTAGCCGATTCCATTTCTAAGCAAGCTTAGGTTTTATTCACGTCTTATTTATTTATGTTTCTTTAATTGTATATATATATGTATATCTCAGTGCATAAAAAGTAATCAGGCACGTAGACACTTATATATATATATATATATATATATATATATATATATATATATATATATATATATATATATGCCTTTTGGTTCGATTATCAAAACCTTGAACTCGTTGCTGGTGGCAAAGGCTATCAAATCTGTAAAATAAACCAATGAGAAAGAATAGTGAATGTGATATCTGCTTGCCAATGAAATTAAAACCTTTTCCAAAGATTAGATTAATTTAACATTCAACAGCAAAAGACTCTATAGATATTTCTCCATAGCGTAGGTTTAAATAATAGTGATTATTATTTTAAGAGATACGACACACATAAACACTATCTTTATATTTGGCTGTGGCTATATATATATATATATATATATATAACACCCACAGCCACGCACACAGACACCCACACATATATATCATATATTGATACAAGCACACGAGTATATATAATAAATAGGTACAAATACATACACATACACATGCATAAATATATGTGTGTATATATATATATATATATATATAAGCACACACACACGCACACGGATACACACACACGCATTTACATAAACAGACTCACACACACATATATATATATATATATATATATATATATATGCATGAACATAGCCATGGCCACACACAGACACAGACACACATATATATATATACATATATCATGAAATATATACAATGCTAAACACACACACAGACACACACACACATATATATAAACAGACAGACACACACATATATATATATATATATATTTTATATATATATATATATATATATATATAACACACACATATTTATATGCATAAATATAGCCACGGCCACACACTCACACACACACACACACATATATACATACATATATCATGAAATATATACAATGCTAAACACAAACACACACACAAACATATATATATATATATATATATATTATCAGCATTTTGAAAGTTTGTGCTGCAATTTCTTTTATCCTAGTCAAAATAGTTTATTATAGATTTTCTTTGACTTATATATCATCATTATCGTCGTCGTCATCGTCAAGGCTTTCTAATAGCAGAAACCACCTAGAAACTCTCTTGCTATTCATCCCTATCTGCCATTGATACTGGCTAGTCCTCTACGCGGAACCCAGTATCCGCACGAGCAACATGCGACACAACGTCCATTTTTAAAGTGGAGTTTGACTGGTTTGAATTCAGAGTTTTTCTTCTCCCAGACCGGTTGCCAAGTCGGCTGGGGCTGTAGACTACACAGATGAATGCAGATGAATCCAGAGTATCTCTTCAATGCCATCGCTCCCACTTTCACTCTGTCCAGGAGTTGTAGAATTTGATAGGATCCTATCTCTGGGTCAAATAGAAATATTTGACATTTATACAGTATTTATGTTAAACTGAATTGTTGGAAATAGAACTGTTTGTATGTATAAAAATGGATTTGATATTAAATAAACTACAAAGGTTGATATGCCATAAAACCAAACCAAGCCAAACGTCTCTATGACTGTTTTTCCAGCCAAGGTTAAAGAAATCAGTCTGCCCTACGACTCCTAGATGAAGAGAGAATAATTGTATTCATACCTTTCACAAGTGTATTAACGCTCAGAGAAATACAAACCCCTGTATCTAGGATTTGAACTCAGATCACCTTGTCCATTTCCAATGACGACGACCATAACAACTCGGCATAACCACGGGACTGATGATTGAAAATTCAGTATGTTATTGCTATACATGTTATGAGATGACAGACTAATTTTTATGATTTCAGCTTCAAATGAATAGCTACTGCACCAATTGGAATACACCCTACTAAAGTCTGATTGTCACAGCTGGTGAATTTCAAAAATGCAATCTGGACGTTTTGAAGAACGATATGAAATAATTCTGTTTTAAATTTGGAAAAAATGCCACAGAAACGTATGGAATGCTTCAGACAGCTTTTGGAGCATCTTGCATGAGTCGAGCATGAGTTTTTGAGTGGCATAAGAGATTCAAGGAAGGCAGAGAGTCTTTGAGGGATGATGAGAGGTGTGGGAGGAGTAAGGAAGTCAATAGACCAGAGTTGATTGGCCAAAGGGTTTGGTTTAGGGTTACAATGTTGAGGTTTTAAGGGAGTTCAGGAAGAGATTCCCTGGGAAGAGGCCAGTACTCTTTAAATCGGGTCAGTAGCATATCCACCAGGACAATGCACCAGTCCACAACTCCATCCTTGTCACAGACTATTTGACCAAGATGGGGATCAAGACAGTTGCTCACCCTCCCTATAGTCCAGACGTTGCTCCCTGTGACTTTTGGTTAATCCCTAAGCTCAAGGTAAAACTTTGAGGCTGTCGTTATGTGACGATTGAGGAGATGAAAGAGGCCTTGACGAATTTCATTGACACGCTCATACAAAAGGACTTCCATGGTGCCTTGCAGAAACTCTTGGAACGGTACAACAAGTGCAGTGCAGCCGGAGGAGATTACTTCAAAGGAGACTAGAGTTTCATTTGTGTACTATCAATAAAAGTGCCCTTACGAAAAAAGTGTGGAAACTTGTTTAATGATCCTCGTAAGTTTTTGAGGGTCAGTCCATGTGTCCCTAAGTAGTAGTCCCGAGGAGAACGTCATTTATGAGTTAGTTTTTGTATTGTACAACATGTCCTGTTCGTCATATTTTGATGGTTTGTGAGATGGGCGATAAGCAGCTGTGGAACAGCATTTTTGTTTGGTACTGCTTCCATCATTTGCTAAAAACAGCACGAACTAACCTTGCGTAGTTTCCATTTTATTTCTTCTCCAAGCGTTTCTTTAAGTACATTTGTACTTACCCTGCCACAGCTTAGAAAAATTCCTATTTTCATTTATCAGAGAGATCAGATATCTTTAAGGACGATAGCTTGTCAATAGCAGTCCACAGCGTTCCCATAAGTATAGTGACATACTTTTCAGTAGATGAGATATCGCTACCGGAGTATGCGAACATGTCTATTAATTTCAGATATTTAGCATTTAATTTTGTTTAAAACCCATGATCTCTGGTTTATCTGATTTCCAGTGTTCCTTGCTATCTTCTCCTGGCTATACAGTAGAGATTCGGTTGGAGCCGATGTATTTGATTTGGTTTGTTTCAGTTTTATGGCATATCAGCCATTGTAGGTTATTTAATGCCTAATCTATTTTTGAGAACATCAACATGGATGATGTCTTTCTTAAGAGAGGCAGAGTTGTACCTAAAAATATAATACATCATTACAATCCGAAATATTCAATGGATCAACCTACTAATCAACCAAATATAAAAAAAGTTTTATCAAATAACCCTACGCAAAACCATAAATCTTAACAATTACAACTTGTAGTGGGTCAACTCTGACCCGGAGTGGTGGTGCCTGTTGGAGTCCTACTTGTGGGTCGAATGGATCAAAACATGAATTTAAAAGAAAAGTGAGTCTATGAAGAAAAAGTGAGTTCATATAAAAAATGGTTACAAATCATATATAATTCATATATGCAAACCGGATTTGGCATTGAATAACCCATAGTGGTTGATATGCCGTGAAACTCAACCAACCAACCAACCATTTTTATACACATAAACAGTTCTATTTCAAACACTTCAGTTTAGCATACAAAAGCAGTCCTATTTCAAGCAATTCTGTTTAGCATACAAATACAGTTCTATTTCAAGCAATTCAGTTTAGGTTAAGTCCACAGTTTAAATATCAAAGCTATTTCTGTTTCAAACAATTCCCTTAAGCATAATTACAGTTGCTACCACCACTACGGGTCAGAGTGGACATGGCAAAGATGCTAATGAAGGGGTATTCCGTATTCCCTAAAGCTCCAGCATTACTGGAGCCTCACTATCAGATATTTTAATGTCATTACAGGACACTGGTTCGTGGAGTCTTACCCCTCTGCAGAAATGTAGTTCGTGCATTCCTAGCCGACTGGGTCACTGATGTATTTGAGACAAACGATATATATATATGTATATATATATATATATATATATATATATATATATATATATATAGTACAATTAAATGGAGACTCAAACTCGGTTAAGCCGTCATGATAAATTTATTTCGGCGGAGAATATTATTGGTATATTCTCCGTCTCATCAGATGACTCTTTTACATGCTCTGTCCTGTCGCAGATATATATATATATATATATATATATATATATATATATACAAAGTAAGTGACTTTATAATGAATTTAGTATGTTTTTCTTAAACATTTTGGTCTGTTTCTTTGTATCAGGGTTCATTTGATAGAGAAATTGCCCTAGGTCCTGCTTCCAAGCATTTTCGATCATGTGGGTTTACAAAAAAAAATTAGGTATTGTTTTCTCCTCAAACTAAAAAACAACAATACGAACATTAGAAATACCCCCCGCACCCGAGGACGATTAATTAATATGATCTTAGGCGCAAAACTTTGGGCAGCTTCTTTATCAACAAGGACCCTGATCCAAAGAAACTAACAAGGAATCTAGAAAAAAAAAAAAAACTTATCTGATCATAAAAAAAAGGAAAGTTCTGCGGTCTTTCTTTCTTTCTTTCTTTCTGTTTGAAATGCTTTGGCGACAGAAATGGGTTTTTTCTTTCTTTCTTTGTCTAGCTGTTTCTTTCTTTCTTCTCTTTCTTTCATATTTAAGATTTTTCGACTATTGAGTTCTTTCTTTCTTTCTTTCTTTCTTTCTTTCTTTCTTTCAATACTTTGGCTATTGAGGGTTTTTTTTCTTTCTTTCTTTGCTGTTTGTTATTCGTTCTTTCTTTCCGTTTCTTTCTTTCATGATTTAAATTTCTCGGCTATTGAGTTTATTCTTTCCTTCTTTCTTTCTTTAAATTTTTCGGCTATTGAGTTCTTTCTTTCCTTCGTTATTTCTTTATTTATTTATTCTCGGCTTTAAATACTTTGGCTGTTGAGGGTTTTTCTTTCTTTCTTTGAAGTTTTTCATTCGTTCCTTCTTAACGTTTCTTTGTTTCTTTGTTTCTATTTTTCTTTATATTTGAATTGCTTTGACGACTGACGTTTTTTTCTTTCTTTTTTTGATGTTTTTCATTCATTCTATCAAGCTCTTTCTTTTTTTCTTCTCTTTCTTTCATATTTAAAATTTTTCGACTGTTGAGTTCTTTCTTTCTTTCTTTCTATATTTATTTACGCTTTGTTTATTTATTCACGCTTTAAATACATTGGCTGTTGAGGGTTTTTCTTTCTTTGAAGTTTTTCGTTCTTTCTTTCTTGCCGTTTCTTTCTTTCTTTCTTTCTTTCTTTCTTTCTTTCTTTCTTTCTTTAAACTCTTTGATTGTTTAATTTATTCTTTCTTTCTTTCTTTCTTTCTTTCTTTCTTTCTTTCTTTCTGTAGTTTTTTTTCTTTCTTCTTTGCTGTTTTTCATTCTTTCTTTCTTGCTGTTTCTTTCTTTCTTTCTTTCTTTCTTTAAACTCTTTGATTGTTGAATTTATTCTTTCTTTCTTTCTTTAGTTTTTTTTTCTTTCTTCTTTGCTGTTTTTCATTCTTTCTTTCTTGCCGTTTTTTTCTTTCTATTTATTTTCAGTTATACTTTAAACTTTTCAACGATTGAGTTCTTTCTTTCTTTCTTTCTTTCTTTCTTTCTTTCTTTCTTTCTTTCTTTCTTTCTTTCTTTCTTTCTTTCAACTCATTGAAAGTAAAGTTTATTCTCCCTCTTGTTGTTTATCCGTTTTCTTTCTCTTTCTTTCTTACCATATTTTTTTTTCTTTTTTCTCTCAATACTTTTAAATTCTTCGGCTATTTCCTTTATTCTCCTTCTGTGCTCCTAACAGATCTTACCCTCACCCTGACTCACAGACATATCCTTTTTCACACATTCAAAACCACACTTGGCAAAACACTGCATTTATCAATGGGTCACGTGTTCATAAATATCACTGATCATAGCAAACTCTAAACAGCGCCCCCATGCGGTAAAAAAGCGCAAAGCCACCTCGCAAAATACAGCTGTCAAAAGTTCAACAAAAGAAGCATCAAAGAGAAATCTAGTACAGAAGCGAAATAAATAGACAGACGTGTCGTTAAAGATTTCATATGTGAAAGGTTTCAACGCGCAGAGGACACCTGAATAGAGAAAAGGTCTTGATTAAAAGTGGAAATTATGAAGAGTTGAAAAAATTGAGAATATTGACTCAGGATAAAGAGAATTAAATAGAGAAAAAGGGAGATAAAAAGAGTAATAAAAGAAAGAGTGGATGGGAAAGAAAGAGTTCAAAAAGAAAGAAAGAAAGAAATGAAACAGAAAGAAATGAAACAGAAAGAAAGAAAAAAGAAAGAAAGAAATGAAACAGAAAGAAAGAAAGAAAGAAAGAAAGAAAGAAAGAAATTAAACTGAAAGAAAGAAAGAAAGAAAGAAAGAAAGAAAGAAAGGAATAATAAAATCAAAATAAAGAAAGAAAGAAAGAAATGAGAACGAAAGAAAGAAAGAAAGAAAGAAAGAAAGAAAGAAAGGAATTATAAAAACAAAAGAAAGAAAGAAAGAAAAAAGAAAGAAAATGAAACAGAAAGAAAGAAAGAAAGCAAAAACAGAAGAAAGAAAGAAAGAAAGAAAACAGAAGAAAGAAAGAAAGAAAGAAAGAAAGAAAAACAGATGAAATAAAGAAAGAAAACAGAAGAAAGAAAGAAAGAAAGAAAGAAAGAAAGAAACTGATGAAAGAAAGAAAGAAAGAAAGAAAGAAAGTAAGAAGAAAGAAAGAAAGAAAGAATGAAACTGATGAAAGAAAGAAAGAAAGAAAGTAAGAAAACAGAAGAAAGAAAGAAAGAAAGAAAGAAAACAGAAGAAAGAAAGAAAGAAAGTAAGAAAGAAAACAGAAGAAAGAAAGAAAGAAAGTAAGACAGAAAGAAAGATTAAAAACAAATATCCTTTTTTAAAATTTTTTGTTTCATATTCATTTCTTTTACATCTTTTTTCTTTTACCTTTTTTTGTTTGTTTGTTGCCTTCTTTTTTATAGATTTTCTGTATATTATTTCTTTTTTGTTTCTTTCTTTATTCATTTTGTTTCTTTGTCTCTATTCTTTCTTTCTTTCTTGCATTCCTTTTTTTACTTATTTATGTTTTTTCCTTCTATTTGCTCATTTTATTTTTCTTCATCTTGATAATCAAGCGAGAGAAAAGATAGGAAATTCGAAGAAGGTAAAGAAAGAAGTCAAATTGAAAAAGAGTGTCCAACGGAAGGAGACAAACAATGACTATAGCAAAAGATAGCAAGAAACATGAAAAAAATGAAGAAAAAAAGAAAGAGAGAGTAGAAGTGAAACCCGAAGAAGAAAAAAAGAAGAAAATTAATAGATAAATTATTAAATAGAAAGAAAGAAGAAAAGATAAAAAGGACGATGCACACCTTGGATTGCAGGAAATGCAGTCGGTACAGAATTAACTGAAAGAGTAGACGTGATTGAGTAGGCCATGTTGTTTATTGAGAACTATACAAAATATTTCGTATAACCATATCAGAAGAAATATTTTGGACGGATATTTTAAAATTATAATATTGATAGATATTAAAGGCATGTCAACTGGTCTAACATTATTTTCTACCTTCTGCATAGAAATTCACGTCGCTTTTCACATTTTTGTGCCGTTTTTCAAGAGCTTTTTTTGGCCCAGAGTCCTATCGAATACAAATACATCTCAGCAGTTTTTAACCATATATCGGACCCTGACGGGTACTAGTATTTCGAATAAGAATGGAGCTGAGAGTAATGGCAATGAAAGGGTCCGAGAGGATCCTTCTAAAATCATCAGTGTCCATAAGCGGAGCCTTACCATGCAATTTAGTGTCCCACCCAAGACACTTTTTGAGGTGGTCATACCCGCTCCGCAGGCGATATAGTTGACATATTCTTAGCTACCCCGACGGAGCGCAAAATTATTGGCATTATTTCATATATTTAACAAGGAATTTTTGCGGAGGTCACCTAATGTATAATGGCCCAAAATCGCCCCCGCCCCAAAAGCATTTGAAAATAAAAGATTAAATATTAAAAATCATAGTGGCGCTCATGGCGTACCGATTATTATCATTGAAAGTCAACTCAGCTACCCAGATTCGGGTAAAACGTATGAATGCAACTATTCTTTCACCAGCTATGAGTTAAATAATAGGGCAGATTGGACCCTTTAACGTTTGTACCACAACCAGTCTAGGAGAAGGAAAACTCTGAGTTCAAACCTGTTAAAATTTGCATAAAAATTAACCTTGTGTCAGATCCTGATTTTGCGCAGGGGTTTGTTGGTTGGTTCGTTGGTTGGGTTTTATGGCATATCAACTATTGTAGGTTATTTAATGCCAAATCCTCTTTATACATATATATCAAATATATAGGATTTGGTTTGGTTGGGTTTTATGGCATATCAACCATTGTAGGTTATTCAAACCATTCAGTTTAGCATGATTACAGTTTAGCTATCATGCTATTCAGTTTAGTCAAACTGTTCTAATCCAACCAATTCAGTTTTGTATAACTATAGATTTTGTTTACACATATTTAAATGTCAAAACTGTTCTATTTTTTTTAAAAAACTCAGTTTAATGAAGAGTAGAATTTCAGTGTCAAAAACACTTCAATTTCAAACAATTCAGTTTAGCATAAATACGCAGTTTAAATGTAAATACACAGTTTAATTGTCAAAAATATTTCTATATCAAGCTGTTCAGTTTAGTCAAACAAATCTAATTCAAACAATACATTTTACCGTAAGTTTAGTTTTTGTCCATACACAGATGTCAAAACAGTTCTATTTGACCTATAGATAGGACCCTATCAAGAGCTACCACTCCGGCCAGAGTTGACATGGGAGCGATGGCAATAAATGAGTACTCCATATTTCCCAAAGCTCCCGCATCACTGAAAACTCACCATCAGATTGTTTTGTGTCATATCCTAGGCACTCTTTGGGGGTCGTCTTATTCCTCTGCAGAGGTGCAGTCGCTGTATTTTACAGCCCCAGCGGACTAGTTCATTTGCAGAGGGGCTGGTATATATATATATATATATATATATATATATATATATATATATATATATATATATATATATAATTGAGAAACAAGAAAATCAATAAATATATTCCATTATAAATTAATTTCACCCGTTCAATGGGCTCATGCGATGTATTATACATCTGATGAACCCAATAGATAGGGTAAAATATACTAATTGATTTTTTTTTGTATCTGAAAGATATTTTGTTCTGCGTAAGCTTATTTATATAAGTTTACATATGTTATAAACTTTACATTGAGCACTGAATTTGAATTATTTCGTTTAAGTATAACGATAGAATATATATGTATATATATATATATACATACATACATACATGCATACATACATATATATATATATATATATATATATATATATAGAGAGAGAGAGAGAGAGAGAGAGAGAGAGAGAGAACGAAACAGTCTGTCTGTGGATGACAATATATATATATATATATATATATATATATATATATATATATATATATTAAATACGTCGCTTATTTCATTTGGATTTTTCTTTTAATTCATCTACAGTGCATGATATGCAAATTTTTGTTATATAACTTATCTGGATTTACCTGTAACCAACCGACGACAGACTGCAGAATGATGGCAAGGTGCTTGTTGCCACAAAATTCCGAGTTTATGGCTTGTCGCCGAGTAAATCAGGGAGCCGAATATCAGCCACAACTCTTGGCTCGTACAACACAAAATCTAATTTGCTACACAGTAGACCAACAAGTTACAAACTCTTTACATAATAACAAATACTGCTATCAAACTGATTCCCTCCCGCAAAAAACAATCAGTTTTTAAATCTACTAGAAAGGAGGGTACTAGTATAAGCGAGTTCACTACCGACACGTGGTAGCGATGCTTGTCATCAGTCGGTCACCAGCAATACCACAATTAATTCTAATTTTTGAATTTATTTTCTTTATTCATCTACCGTGAATGGATAAAATAAAACGTGAAAAAGTTAAATGGTAAAGAGTAATGTAAAAATTATCAGTATTTTTAAAAATATTTAACATGGATTTGGTGAGGAGGGCTTCTAAAATATAATAAAATACTGCAAACGGGGTTCTTTAACTTTGGTATGACAATCACTCTAGGAGAAGGAAAACTCTAAATTCCAAACCAGTTGTTGACCAGGAGAGGAATGGGCTGTGTGAGAATTTCCCTGACCAGCCCAACACACGCTGCTTACACCCCACGATCATAGGATCAGTGATAGATTTAAAAAATTGGGCGGTGTGACGTCATTTCCGACGAAACTTTGTTGTTGCTGCTGTTATTTCGTGCCACTTATCACGAACTCTTATCGGCTATGGCAACTCAAGCGGTGGTCGTCTTGAAAAGTCGGTAAAAAGAAGCTCAGCAAATACGAATATCTGTTTGAGCCGCAAACCCTTTGAAATAACGGGCGGAAGCTGTCAACAAGGAGAATTGGCAAAACCCTTCACCAGGAAATCTCACAACTCAAGAGAGAGTGAGAGAGAGAGTGTGTGTGTATTCTTGAGCCTTAGATTAGCTCTCAATATTGAACGTGTGTAGGCTGACAGTGTTTCTCTAGTTGGGTACATCCGACACTCTCTTTAATTCATTAAATTCAAAAAAGAAAAGGTAAAGAAAGGAATGAAAATTGCCTTCAAATTACTTGACATAAAAATACAACTATTTTATGTCCCTAATCATTTTAGCGAACGATCTAAATTATTTAAAAAGGGTTATATATATATATATATATATATATATATATATATATATATATATATATATTGGCAGCATTTCTTAATTAATACAAATTTCGTTGAACATAATAGACATTTTCTGTCTACATATTTTCTTCTGGATCCGTTCGTATTGCCGAATTGCTTTTGTTGTATTCGGCAGGAATCGATTTATGTATTTTCCATAGTTGTATGTATCCCTAGTACTTTCTGTCTGACTTTGGGCCATCATTCGGGGAGGATCTATTACAAAAGTGATGTAACTTTTGTATGTACACTACTATTTTGTAAGAAGAACTTCAGGGCCGTTGCAGTGTGCAGCGTTTACTTTTAAAATTGTTTCTATAAATAGTGTCAGTAGATTAAGACATCTAAGTACATTAGCAGTGGTTTGAAAATTGATTCTGCTAAGTTTGGGTCGTATGTTTCTAATATGTAGAGCTTCAAGAATCTGTAGTTTTTGTTTGTTATTTTAATGATCTAATATTGTTGTGTTGTCGGTGAGAATTTTTCGTAGTTCTGTTGTTGGGCATGAATGTTTTTTAAATGTCTTTTTAAATGATATATATATATATATATATATATATATCCTTGATATTGAGTACTCAAATAATACTGCAAAATTTGCTCATCCATTAATACACCAAGTGAGTAAGAACCATAAACCTCTACAATATATATATATATATATATATACATATATATATATATATATATATATATATATATATATATATATATGTCACTTCTGGAAGAGCAAGGACGAACTCATTGGTGATATTTTTCTGTGGACCCTCACACATGGACGTGCCAGTATTGGCTGAAAAGAAATGAACTGTAGACATAGGATATAATTTGGTGGAACTGCCGGAGCGATGGAAAATGGACGGATAGAAATAGAGAGAGAGAGCGAATGAGAGAGAGAGAGAGAGAGAGAGAGAAAGATTCAGGGAAATGCATGCGACTTGAGGATAATCATAATAGTGAAGATACATATTTGTGTGTCGATGTGTGTGTGTGTGTGTGTGTGCTGTGTGTATGTGAATATTGTCATCAGCATCATGTGTCTCTAGCACGGATTTCCCTGACTCTTCCTCGCCACTCGTCTCTATCGTCTATCGCTTTTGGTAGGTCTTCTATGCTGCATCCTATGTCCGCACAGAGCTATTGTAGATAAGTTCTAGCTAGTCGTCCAACACTCGTCCGTGTGAAGCGGGTATCTATCTATCGATAAAGATATATATATATATAAATCTTATATACGATTCATGCTCGATTCATGCAAGATGGTTGAAAAGCAGTCCAAAGTTTTCCATACGTTTCTGTGGCATTTTTTCCAAGTTTAAAACACAATTTTATTGCATATCGTTCTTCTAAAGTGTCCTCACGTCCAGATTGCATTTTTAAAATTTACCAGCGGTGACAATCAAGCTTTAGTAAGGTGTATTTCAATTCCTGCTGTAGCTGTTCATTTGAACGTGAAATCATAATATTTGGTCAGTCTTCTCATAAGATGTATAGCAATAACATACTGAATTTTCAAGAGTCTACAACAATTCTAAATGCCTGAACACAAAAACGTCTGGAAACTTATTGAAGGCACCACGTATATACATTTATACATACACACACACATATATATATATATATATATATATATATATATATATCTCATAAACACACATATAAATCATGAATATATATATATATGTATATAAACAATATACATACACACACACACACATACATATATATATATACATATATATATATATATATATATATATCATAAACACACATATAAATCATGAATATATATATATATGTATATAAACAATATATGTATATATATATATATTTGTGTGTGTGTGTGTTTAAGTACCGTATATTCTCGAATAACGAACTACTTCGAGTAATGAATGACCCCAAATTTTTTGGCCCCTAAAAATTTGTTTTTATCATATATTGCGTATAAGAAACGCTGATAAGCCTCGCAGTTTTCAACTTCATATCTCATGTAATCAACGACTTTTTGTTTTGGAAACGACAAATTTTGTCTTAAAAGGTCGTTCATTACACGAGAATATCCGCTATTTCTTAACAAAATGCCCATCGTGCGCACATCACTCCGATTTTCGCATCAGCTCAGTGTATTTATACTAACTGCCTGGTGCCAGTCGGGGGCTGAATCTGCACAAGGCAATACCTGCTTGGCAGTGTGTAATTTATCACTTGGCGCCTGATGCACCCTGAGAAAAGGGGATACCGACTGGATCAAGTATTTTTTCTAATGGCCGTGTATGAGACTTGACACGTATATAATCCGCCACAATAAGATAATTCTGTGCCAAATACGACATGGTGGAAAATTAAGATTAATATCATCTTCAACAAAATCCTCATTAGGTTGGTATATATGCATATATGTAAAAAGTGTCCAGCAAAGGTATCACTTCATAGAGAGATTCTTATTAGAGCAATACGCTTAATACTCTCAAAGGGAATAAAGTTATTTCCAGTTCAGTTTGCAAATGAGTGGAAAATTTTGTATGCGAGTGATAATTGTTAAATCCTTCACATTTTCCAAAATTGAATTATAAATTTATTTGTTTTACTTTATTTTATGGCTTTGGATTTTGATAACCAGTGAAGGTTGATGTGCCATTAAACAAAGAAGAAGAAACCAAGCTATTCTGTTTCCTCACTGACAACTTATCGATTCTTGTAGCTAGTTTCTCGTTGTCGTTGATTGATGACTCGAGTGAGTGTCGATTTAGAATAAAACAACCAAAATTAACATTTTGCAATATTTTAATAACTTCTGGCACAATTGGACGGTACCGGATGCTATTCTAGGGGTCATGAAGGTAACGAAACACTCTGGTCTTTTAAATTACGAGCTTGCCTGATACTCTCCGAGTACTACTCGCATGATTTGCCTGTATGGCTAGGAACATAGTTTCGGAATGGTTTTAAGTTTACTTGATCATCGAATCTTAAAGCGATTTTGTTAGATTAAAATTCAAGGTGGACTCTGGCCGCAGGTTGACAGTTCTTTGAAGTTAACCCCGTTACCGACCCTTACCTTAAGAGTATACATAAATTAATCAAAATAATAGTAAGCAGACAAAGAACCAGATCGATATCGAGACATGAGAACTGCAGAGGCAGCGAAGGCGCAATGTGTGACAGCTTCCCAGAAGCTCTAATTTTATTGACCTTGGACCAAACTGCCTGAATAGTGAAAGCCGTTCCAATACGACGCTGTGAAAACAAACAGAACTACCATTCAATATTGAATTTTACCAGACTGCTCAGAGTTGATAAGGTGAAGATAGACTAACCTTTATACGAGTAAATGATGGTCTTTGAAAGAACTTGCCACTTAGGTAAAAATTTTGAATGACATTTTTTTATAAATACAAGATATTTAGCAAAGTCGTGTTTGGTCTCTCTTTCTAGGCGTTGACTATTTTTGCACAACCTTAATTGTGCATTTAGTATTTCCTTGATCGTCTACTTGCTGATTGGCGCTCCGATTAGCGTTTGATTCGTTGCCCGGATCTTAAAAACATGGGTGAATTGCGAATCATTAGTTTGAATCGTCTTGTAACTGTACTGTGATCGACGGTGCCTTCATCTTACACACAAAAAATATTTTTGGTTACTTCTACTGCGTTATGGCCCAGTTCGAACTTGTTAAACATAAGCTAACGAATTACACTATGTTGTACGTTCATCTGTGCGATTTTAAATGACATACGGGGTAATGCACAACATATCAGTGCACCGACTAACACAATACTACCAACTACAGCAAAAATCTCCTAGGGCTGGAACTACCAAGGTTACTTGACATACGCCCAGCAAACTGATAAATACAAAAATATTGCAAAATATTTCGACTCATTCATGTTGTTAAAAAATTAAAAATATCAAAAATATTAGAAAATAATTTACTTAATCATTATTTGAAATTGTTCTTTAATGATTGGGCCTCATTTGCCCCCGGCTTCGGCAAGGCCATCTTCGGGTTGATGGTGGATCAATCTCAGGTATAGCAGTAGACCTTCGGCTCTAAGTAATCTTGACTAGCAATGTTACCTGGCACCCTCGCATTAGACTTAACAAAGGCTAGCAGAGTTCGCATGCACTAACCAATCCTATGACCAGCATTGTCAAACAGCGTACGAGTTTCTGCTTGTGCCCAACCTCCTCCTTAATACCCATTATAAAAAAGACCTTATGTCAAACCCTGCCTGGTAGGAGGCACGGATAAATAGAGCGTTTTTAATTGTGAAAACAGTTTGTTATAAATATTCTTGGACTCATTATCATCATTATCATCAAGGTATGCTGATTGAACAAATTCTCTTGACCCTCTCTCGTCATCCGTCCCTATCTGTCATCCCTCTTGGTAAGTCCTCTACACGGCATCCAGTGTCAGCCCAAAACTTATGAATGTAAGTTTTTTTTCCTGGTCGGCCATCACTGGTGTATCCATGCGTAGGAGTCCATAGGAAAACCTCGCTTATGAGCTCGTGCAGTCTGCACCATGTCTTGCTCGTCTCATTCAGATAGTTTGTGAGATGGGAGGAAGGTGGTCGATTTACTGTAGTTTTGTGGGGTGCTGTTTCCAACATTTGTCCAAATCAGCACGCAGTATCCGCATGTAAATCCCATCAACTTTTATCTTGGCGTTTTGTTAGAGTCAAGGTGGTGCAGCCATACAATAGTACCTATGCGGTTCCAACTTGGAAAAATTCCATTTTATTTGATTTTATCTGAGAAATCAGATTGCCATATGGTCATTAACCTGACAATAGCATTTCATACTTTACATCTGCATTCGTCCACATCACTTTCAGAAGATGAGATATTGCTACCGAGATATGTATACTGGTCTATTCCGCCATCGTCACAGAGATAACGATCCGAGTGAGATACGAGTAAAAGTTAGCAAAATTAAAATGAAGAAAAGTGCTCACTAGAAAACAAATAATAATGGTTGGTTGGTTGGTTTTTATGGCATATCAACCTAAGTAGTGTATTTGCTGCCAAATCCTGTTTTTACATACATATTAATATGAGAATTAATTTTTTTTATATTGCGGACTTTTTGTCCTCATCTTGGTAGTTTTTTTGTTAGATAGACAACAACTATGGAAGGCAGTAATTACTGGGGATATGGTTACACGACTCAGCATTCCTATCCGAGGTCGCAGTTAATCACCTGAAGAAGGTCAGAGGTGAAATTTGGCCGAAACGTAGTGAGAAGAAACAACAAAAAAACCAAAAAGAACTACCAAGATGAGAACAAAAAGTCCGCAATAAAAAATTTTTTTTTCAGATTAAGAAGCCTCATCTCAAAAGGATTCCCAATAAAGACAGCATTAATATGATTTGTAATCTAATTGTTTGTAGATGACATTTTCAAAGGAGACAGAGCTAATTTATTTGCATAGACTTAAATGATTCCAAGATTTTTTTTATGTAATACTAGTGATTCAATTTAACAGTATTTGTTTGCACATGGTTAGATGCTTTCAAGTTTAGAAAATGATTACATATTTCTATTTGATCCATAGATGGAACCCTTGCAGGTACAACCACTCCGGGTTAGAGTGGACATGGGAGTAATGGCTATGAAGGAGTATTCTACAAGGCTCTTTGACTGGAGCCTCATTATTATATATAATTTAGTGTCATATTCGGGAGTCTTATCCGTCTACAGTGATGTTCATGGCATATTCTACAGCCCCAACCGATTGGACTGTTATAATAAGGGTAGTAATATATTAACTATTGAAATGAACAGTGTGTCGACCTAGTGTGCTGCGATAAATAGCAACAGTTGTAAGATGGATTTAAAAAAGTAAGAAAATGAGAGACGTGAAGAGTGAATCAGCCGAGGGCTTTTCCTACGATTTATGCTGTTTACTCATTGCGTGAGATTGATGACCCAAGAGAAATTCTTGCCCAGTCGGCTGGGGCTGTAGAATACACCGACTGCTTCTCTGCCGAGGGGTAAGACCCCACCCCCAACGAGTGTCCTGGATATGTCATTAAACAATCTGATGGTGAGGTTCCAGCAGTGCTGGAGCTTTGGAGAATCCGGAGTATCCCTTCATTGCCATCACTCTCAGGTCCACTCTGGCCCGGAGTGGTAGCACCTGATAAGGGTCCTATCTATGGGTTAAATAGAACTAAACTGTGCTTCTTTCACTATACTGATTTTTGCATTTAAACTGCGTATTTATGCTAAACTGAATTGTTTAAAATATAACTCTTTGACATTGGAACTGCGTACTAGTGCTGACTGCTTCTCTAAAGGTGGGGAAAGACCCCCCCAAAACGAGTGTCCTGGATATGACACTAAACAATCTGATGGTGAGGTTCTAGCAGTGCTGGAGCTTTGGGGAATGCGGAGTATCCCTTCATTGCCATCGCTCCCGGGTCCACTCTGGCCCGGAGTGGTAGCACCTGATAAGGGCCCTATCTGTGGGTTAAATAGAACTAATAGCATACTTATGCTAAATTGAATTGTTTGAGAAAACTGAATAGCTTGAAATAGAAATGTTTTTGACAATTAAACCGTACTTATATTTAAACTGCGTGCTTATGCCTAATAGAATTATTTGAAATAGAACTGTTTTTCGACATTAAAACTGTATTTACACTTAACTGAATTATTACATATAACTGCTTGAATAGTTTGAAATGGAAATGTTTTTGACAATTAAATTGTATACTTATGCTAAACTGAATTGTTTTAAATAGAACAGATTATTTACATAAAAATGGATTTGGCGTTAAATAACCTACAAATGCTGATATGCCATAAAACCCAACAAACCAAACCAAACCAAACCAAGAGAAATTCGATTAAAAAGAATAACTGACCAACATTAGGAACAAAAACGACGAGTTAAAAATTATTATAGTGATGTTTCATCAATGCAAATTCGGTTTATCGGTCCACCTATCACGAAAACCATCCCAGCTAGATGAACCAGACATGCCGGACGCTTGATGAACCAGACATGCCGGACGCTAGAACGAACCAGACATGCCGGACACTGCTGGAGAAGCAAGGACGAGATCGTAAGTGATGTACTCCTGTGGACCCCCACATATGGCAAATCAAAAGCAGGACGACCAGCTCGAACATACATACTGCAGCAATGTGATGATACGGGGGTGTAACCCTGAAGACCTGCCAGAGGCGATGAATGATAGGGAGACGTGGTGAGAGAGGGTCAGGGATATCTGTGCTAGCTGCACGACATGATGATGATATTGAAATTCGGTTTGATCATAACACAAAAATTGCATTCCTTATTAATCAGAATAATAAATAGCTTAAGTTATTGAGAATTCTTGGAAAGGTGAGGTACCTATTCATAGCCATTACTCCCAGATCCACTCTGACCTGATCACGTTGTACCTTTTAGGGTCCTATCTATGGGTCACATGGATCTGTCTTAAAATTATGAATATTGGATTGGAATACTTGAAATCACTCAGCACTTGATTCACTGTGTCTATTTTTCTTCGGCGATAACCATTATACCATGTGCTCCTCTTGGGTTGCCTGGTGTGTGTTTATATATATACCTATATCTATCTATATATAATTAAATGACGCCCGAAATGCCTTTTTTCTCACATGTTAATTCTCTATCAGTCTTTCAATTTTTCCAGGTCACTTTAATTAGACCCATTCATTGCAAAAATCTCGCTGACTTATAGAATATGCTGTCATCTCTCAGTTCAAACACATTAATCAACGATCCGACTTCTACCAGATTTCACCTTACCTAGCCGACATTATTTTACGTGAGAATAATGTTGAAATAGAAAATGGATAAAAAAATTTTTTTAACAAAAACTAAGATATTTATTTCCCCACCTCACTTCCATACTTCTGGACGATTTTTCCTTTTTTATTAGATTAGATATTCTATTTCTGTTAGTCAAGTCTATGATGAAATTTGATACGCATGACGATGGCAGTAGCATCTCCTTTGTTTATGATCAGGTGGAGGTGCACATGGTGTTAGTGGAGGTGCACGTGGTGTAATGGTTATCGTCGCAGGATGTGGACACGGCGACACGAGTTCAAATCCTGGACCTGACTGATCGCATTTCACATACCACTAATACCCTTGGGAAATTATTCTCCCTCCAGCTATGGGTAAATAGTAGGGCAGACTAGGTTCTTCAGCCTGGGTGAGGCAACTAGTCTAGGAGAAGGAAAACTCTGATTTCAAACCTGTTAAACTCCGCTTTAAAATTGACCATGTGTTATATCCTGCCCGAACGAAAGGGTTGGTAAATATGATCTCCTTTGTTTATGTAGCCATGGCCCATATGTTCCAAAAATGATTCACAGTTACAGCCGATACTCCTGCCACCACCATTCTTATATACACCTCCATCTGTCCCTCTCTTTCTTTTCAGTCTCTCCTTCTTATGACCCCCTCCCTCTTTTCATTTTTTTTTTATCTATTTCCTCTTATGCAGAACTTTAGAAAATCTCGTCATTCTGAAGAAGATTTTTTGAAATAAAGACAAAATATAATTTCTGAATCCGTTGTCAGTGTTTCCGTTTTTCCACTTTTCTACTTATTTTCACACACACACACACACACACACACACATATATATATATATATATATATATATATGTTTTTGTTGTTTCAGTGAGAGAAAAGTAAATATTATGAAATGAATAGGCTCACAAGTGAATTTGGTAATATCAGATTTCATTTTTTATAACTTTACTCTACACGTGTTTCAATCATTATAGTCGTCTTCAGGAGGTTAATAATAATTAAAGCAGTCTTTTTTGCTTTTGTAGTGGTAATTGTTTTGATAGGCTTGTGATTCTTTTTCATGTCAGGATTTGTGTCTGTGAATTTCCTGTTGGAGTTATTTTTCCATGAAAACCTTTTGCCTCTGCTAGTGATTTTGTTTTGTATATTTTTACAAGAGTTTACTCTGTATTCGTGTGTATATGAATGTTTGTATCCATGTATACATATATATTTTCAGGATTGTTTTATTTTCCTTTCTCTCTCTTATTCCTTTACTTGAATATGAGGTAGTCTGTGTATGTATATATTTTTGTGTTTGTGAGTTTCCACGTGAAATTCAATTCTCTTTATGCGTGTGTGAGAAGTGAGGTTCTGTTTAATGTAGGTTTAAATATATCTTGGAAATGTTTTTCATTTATTCTGTGTGTGTGTCTGCTTGTGTGTATGTGTGTGAATGATTGAAAAAAATACAGTTCTACAAATACAATAAATTTTATTATTTTTGACTTCAGTTTCTTGATAAACCAAATTTACAGTATATTTTAGTGAAAGAAAAGGTAATATTAGTTAGATCGTGAATATACCCATTATTTCCTTTAAAAGAAAGAAAGGTCATGCAATCCATGGAGCAGTTTGCATTGTTTTTAATCTTGGTAATATACTTTCTTTGAGTAATAGATCGTTGTGTGAGTATGTCACTATGTAGAGGCAAAGTATGTTTATGCACTTATGTGTAAGTGTAAAATAACTAATTATCAGCAGTAGGGAAATAAAATATTATTAGCTGGGTAAATACCTGGTTTTCACAGGTGAAAAATTATTAATCGACGTTGAAATTAAAGACATTCTTGAAGGAACAGGGAAATTAAGAGGAAAGATTTCATTAAAAATAGTAACGCATTTATGTCTACTGAAGATTTATCTGTTTTATCGCTTTATTTATAAGATTTAGTTAAGCTCCAAACTAGATAAAAGTTGGGTTGATTTATCTCTGATTCTAATTGGTTAAAAATGTATTTTTAACAATCTAGGAGATAAAAGATGTCCTGAATAATGCTGAGTTTTGACCCTTCAAATTCTGTGAGGCAATTCAAATATCATCTATCATTTCAAAGAATTTTTTTTAAGGGCTACGTACCAAACAAACAAAAAAAAAGGGCATTAGAAATGATTTTTTTTATAAAAATGCATCGGAAATGATTTTCATAATGAAAATCCACGGAAAATAATTTTTGTTACAAAAATGCATTGAGAATGACTTTTACTGTTAAAAGGCATGGGAAATGATTTTTACATTAAAAATTAATTAGAAATGATTTTTACTATTAAAATGCATTAGAATTGATTTTTACAATAAAAATGCATCTGAAATGACTTTTACTGTAAAAAGGCATGGGAAACAATTTTTACTTTAAAAATTAATAAGAAAAAAATGTTTACTATAAAGATGCATTGGAAATGATTTTTGCTATAAAAATTACATTGGAAATGATTTTTACAATAAAATTTCATTGGAAATGATTTTTACTATAAAAATGCATCGGAAATGATTTTTACTATAAAAATGCATTGGGAATGATTTTTACTATAAAAATGCATTGGAAATGATTTTTACAATAAAAATGCATTGGAAATGATTTTTACTATAAAAATGCATTGGAAATGATTTTTACTATAAAAATGCATCGGAAATGATTTTTACTATAAAAATGCATTGGAAATGATTTTTACTATAAAAATGCATTGGAAATGATTTTGACTATAAAAATGCATTGGAAATGATTTTTATTATAAAAATGCATTGGAAATGATTTTTACTATAAAAATGCATCGGAAATGATTTTTACTATAAAAATGCATTGGAAATGATTTTTACTATAAAAATGCATTGGAAATGATTTTTACTATAAAAATGGATTGGAAATGATTTTTACTGTTAAATTTCACGGAACACTGATATTTACTATAAAAATGCATTACAAATTAACGCTACATGAGAAAATAGACAGAAAAATTTTCCTAAAAACGAACAGAGATTTTATTCGATATCGTTTTGATTATCTTTAATAAAA
This sequence comes from Sepioteuthis lessoniana, assembly GCA_963585895.1. Taxonomy (NCBI): domain Eukaryota; kingdom Metazoa; phylum Mollusca; class Cephalopoda; order Myopsida; family Loliginidae; genus Sepioteuthis; species Sepioteuthis lessoniana. Next base: position 84,924 of record CAUZXS010001915.1, read on the forward strand.
GAAATTCAAGAAAAATGCGAATACAAAATCCCTTAAACCATTATGAAAATGATGGTTCGACAACATATTGTTGTCATACGACAATTATTCCTCACAAAACAAGAAAGCGGCTATTGATGGACATGGCTATTATTTGCTCAAAAAATTCAAAATGTAAAAGTTACAAAATAACGAACCTATTTTTCCACCAAATTCAACAGACATACACACACACACACACACACACACACACACACACACACACACACACACACACACACACACACACATATATATATATATGACTTTATAGATATATATACTCCCCTACTCCCGTAGGGTTGAGTTCTCTAAGCGAATGAAGTAATCGCGTTGCCATTAGCTTTTGTAGCAAGGCTCTTCATATATGAATTGAGCTCTCGGTAGCCGTTTAGCGGATGTATGTAAACTATAGTAATTGTGATTCATAAACGTTTAAAATTTACAGCATTGGTGCTGTTTCCTCGTGGCTGAGGGGTAGAAGCTTGGACTGGCGTTTGAGTCAACCGGGTTTCGATCCCAGCTATGGGAGGGTATTATGTCTAGCCACACTGATGACTTCTGATAGAACGACACAGGTCTGTCTGTGGATGACTTTATATATAAAATTCATTTACTCGTCTAATAACTCTCTTTTTGATTTACCAAACGTTTTAAAAGAATTTATTTTTCTCATTTATTCATTATATATATATATATATATATATATATATATATATATATATATATATATATACGTGTGAGTGTATGATTTGGCAAGTATATGTGTCATTTAGATTTAACATGTAACTCTATCACTGTGCGTCGGAATCACTGTGCGTCGGAAAAAAGGCAGACACAAACGTCTACATAAACAAATAAACTAGCCGGTCAGCCGCTGTTCATTTGAAACCAAACGACAAACTCATTAGCCAGGTACTATCGCCATTGATGTACATATATTAAAGATGAAATGAGGACATTTTGAAGTACAATATAATGGATATGCCACGTCAGCTGTACATTTTTCGTCGCTTCTCTAGAGGCATGTGGACTCCTTTGAAAAAGGTTTTAAAAAGAACTTTCTAAAATCACTTTTCTTCCACGAAGAGCTTTTTATTCTGATGACGACCTATGTTCTAAACTTGTTCGGCAAGACAAAAAGAATGAACAACATAAATGAAATATTCCTACATGTCACTTTAGTTCATCTTTATATATATTCTCTCTCTGTATATATATATATATATATAGTTGTGTGTGTGTGTGTGTGTGAATAGAGGGAGAGGGAGAGAGAGAGAGAGAGAGAGAGAGAGAGAGATATGTATATGTACAATTTAAGGAAAGCGCGTTTCAATATGTTGTCAAACTTCCTTTAAATTTTTGAGATTTTGGGTCGTTTTCCAGGAAATTTTCCTTTTTCCGGGAAGTTCACTCCTCTCAAAGTAACAAGTGGCAGGTTGTAATGAGTTACATAGTGACAGTAACAGGGAACAATCCCAGGCCTTATTTGGAAGAGCCTAGTTCTGACTCACCGTGGCAAGATATGCTCGAAGTTTGAATTCAGGCTTTTTCTTAGAGGAGATCAGTTTACATAGCTACGAAAAGCCCCAGTCTATCTCACTATTTACCAGTAACTGAAGAGAGAAACGATTGGTTCATGCCTTTATCTAGTGTATTCGGGGGAATTGACATGCAAAGAGCCACCTTAAGGGCTTGAACACAGCTTGCCGATTTTAGATTCTTGGCGATAGTAAAGCGGACATCATTCATGTCTTCCAAATCAATATGCACGAATCTTAATATCCACTTAGAGGTTGGAAAAAAATTATAGTCAATACAATCATAGAAGGTAAACAGTTAATATTAAAAACAAAAATATATGTTTATATATGAGTATATATATATATATATATATTAGAAGAAGGAAAACGAAAAAAAAAGAAAAAAAAGTAAAAAAAATTCATCCAATTTAGCCGAAGGGTAAGCTGAAATAAAAGTATCCAATTAATTATTATATGATGTTTTCTGTTATGTAATCTTACTGATTACCTTATTACTTCTGCTCCACTCTCTCACATACACTTATACATTCAATGCATATATATATATATATATATATATATATATGGATTGATTGATTGATATTAAAAAACAAGATTTTGATTACCATCAAAATTTTATAAATGAATCAGATTTTGGCGTTAAATGACCCATAAGATGTTGATATGCAGTAAAATATAAAACAAAGGAAAGCAAAGCAAAACAAACCAAGCAAATTCTGCTGGTAAAGTGAGTTAAAAAGGTCAATACTTTGATAACACTTATATATATATATATATATATATATATATATATATATATATATATATGTATATATATATATTGCCTGAAGATGTAGATCTAACATTTAAAAAGATATTGGGTCTGCTGAAATAAATATTATTACAAAAAGGTATAAGTAATTTTGAAAGGTTTTTCTTTTATGTATATATATATATATATATATATATAGTTTGGTTCGGTTTGGTTTGGTTTGGTTATATGGCATATCAACCATTGCAGGTCATCTAGTGCCAAATCCACTTTTATACATATAACCAGTTCCATTTCAAACAATTCAGTTTGACATAAGTACACAGTTATTGAATATTGAACATAGTTCTATTTCTAACAGCTCAGTTTAGCATAAGCCCACAATTTATTTTTATTTGACCCATGGATAGGACCCTATCAGGTGCTACCACTCCTGGCCAGAGTGGACTTGGGAGTGATAGCAATGAAAGGGTACTACGCATTCCACAAAGTTCCAGCATTACTGGAGTCTCTCCATTAAATTGTTTTGTGTCATATCTAGGACACTCACTGGGGGAGTATTACCTCTCTGGAGATATGCAGTCGACATGGCAATATATATATATATATATATATATATATATATATATATATATATATACGAGGATCATTAAATAAGTTTCCAGACATTTTTCGTGTGGTCAATTTATGGATAGTAGACCCACGAAACTCTAGTCCCCCGTCGAAGTATTCTCCTCCGGCTGCAATGCACTTGTTGTACCGTTCAAACAACTTCTGTAAGGCCCCATTGAAGTCTTCTTGTGTGAGCGTGTCAATGACCTTCGTCACAGCCTCTTTCATCTCCTCAAAAGTCTAATATCGACAGCTTTTGAGCTTAGAAAATAAGCAGGGAGCAAGGTCTGGATTATAGGGAGTGTGAGGAACTGTCTTGATGCCCATCTTGGTCAAATAGCCTGTGACAAGCATGGAGTTGTGCACTGGTGAATTGTCCAAGTGGAAATGCAACTGACCCGATTTGAAGAGTACTAGCCTCTTCCGACGGAATCTCTTCCTGAACTCCCTTAAAACCTCAACATAGAAACCCTAACCCTTTGGCCAATCAACTCTGGTGTATTGACTTCCTTACTCCTTCCACACCTCTCATTATCCCTCACAGATTCCCTGCCTTCCTTGAATCTCTTATGCTACTCAAAAACGGATGCTCGATTTATGCAAGATGCTCCAAAAGCAGTCTGATGCATTCCATACGTTTCTGTGGCATTTTTTCCAAGTTTAAAACATAATTTTATTGCATATCGTTCTAAAGTGTCCTCACGTCCAGATTGCATTTTTGAAATTCACCAGCTGTGACAATCAGGATTTAGTTGGGTGTATTCCAATTACTGCTGTAGCTGTTCATTTGAACCTGAAATCATAAAAATTGGTCAGTCATCTCATAAGATGTATAGCAATAATACACTGAATTTTCAAGTGTCTATGACAATATTAAATGCCTGTACAAAAAAGTCTGGAAACTTACTGAATTCACAACGTATATATATATATATGTTATAAAAATAATGAAAGAATAGATGCATACATTGATATGTTAATAGAAATGACAGAAAGACAAACAGACATAGGATAGATAGATAGATAGATAGATAGATTAGCAGGCAGATAGATATATAGATAGATAAGCAGGCAGATAGATAGATAGATAGATAGATAGATAAGCAGGCAGATAGATAGATAGATAGATAGATAGATAGATAGATAAGCAGATAGATAGATAGATAGATAAGCAGGGAGATAGATAGATAGATAGATAGATAAGCAGATAGATAGATAGATAGATAGATAGATAGATAGATAAGCAGGCAGATAGATAGATAGATAGATAGGTAGATAGATAGATAGATAGATAGATAGATAGATAAGCAGGTAGATAGATAGATAGATAAGCAGGCAGATAGATTGATAGATAGATAGATAAGCAGGCAGATAGATAGATAGATAGATAGATAGATAGATAGATAGATAGATAGATAGATAGATAGATAGATAAGCAGGCAGATAGATAGATAGAATGAAAACGAGTTTCCTTTTCATATAAATAAATTTATCTTGAATTTATTCAAGAATAAATATAAAACTAAAAAAGCTTCTTCAATCTAATTTAAATTCAATAGCAAAATACATAAAAACTAAAAAAAAAAAAAAGAAGCTTTTATTATCGCCTGATGATCGAAAAACGTAAAACTGGCCGTTACGGTTGACACATTTGCATTTCATTATATAAATACAACTGTTACAAGAAACTTTTCCTGAAAATCGCAAGTTGCCTTTTTTTTTCACGCACCACACACTCCCAGTTACACATACACACATACACACCCATGTATGCATAACTATGTGCATACATACACACACCCCTACATTAATACACACACGCACACATGCATTCATACACACACACACACACACACACACATACACACACACGTACATGAAAGCACACATGCGTACGTAAGCACACACACATACACTCATACGCAAACACATTCACAGGTGCATACATAAATACACACACACACACGCACACACACACACACACACACACATATATATATATATATATGGTATACATGCAAGACTAGACAAGTAAACGTTTCGAGACAATATTTTTAATAAATTTAAATTTGGTGATTTCAATCGGTTTCAACTTCCGGCCATTTCTCTCTCTCTCTCTCTCTCTCTCTCTCTCTCTCTCTCTCTCTCTCTCTCTCTCTCGCTCGCTCTCTCTCTTTATATATATATATATATATATTCTGTTAATATCTATCTATCTATTTATGTAAGAAAGAAATCTATAGTAAAAATAGAATAATCAAATGAAAAACTACGGTAGAAATATATGAATAATAATAATAATAATAATAATAATAATAATAATAATAATAATAATAATAATAATAATAAGACACATTAACTCCTATGGGACGCAGGTTTGCAATACTCACACAAGAGTAATGATAATAATCATAAAATTTGAATTTGACCATACGAACAAATGGTACATATACAACCCAGCAGCTGTCCTAGAAAATGACACACATAAACTCCTATGGGACTTTGACATACACACGGATCACCTAATCTCGGCCAGAAGACCAGACCTAATAATAATCAACAAAAAAATGAGAACTTGCAAAATTGTCGACTTTGCTGTCCCGGCTGACCACAAAATAAAACTGAAAGAAAATGAAAAGAAGGATAAGTACCTCGACCTTGCTAGGGAATTGAAAAAACGATGGAACATGAAGGTGACAATTATACCAATTGTGATTGGTGCGTTTGGAACAGTAACTAAAGGATTACTAAAGGGACTAGAGGACTTTGAAGTTGGCGGACGAGTGGAGACCATCCAAACGACAGCATTATTGAGAACAGCCAGAATACTGAGTAGAGTCCTGGAGACTTAAGGAGATATGTTGACACTCAAACTCCGGTGAAAAACAATCAGTTAACGCTGATGTGAAAAACTTTAATGAGTAAACAATAATTAAATTATACCAATTGTAATTGGTGCTTTTGGTACAGTAACTAAATGACTATTAAAGGGACTGAAGGACTTGGAAGTTGGCGGACGAGTGGAGACCATCCAAACTATAACATTATTGAGAACGGCCAGAATACTGAAAAGTGTCCTGGAGACTTAAGGAGACTTGCTGTCACTCAAACTCCTGTGGAAACCATCAGCTAACGCTGATGTGAAAAATTCAAATTAGTAAATAATGATAATTATAGTCATAATATAACTGGAGAGAGAAGGAATTGAAAATCAAAGAAAAAGTCTACACCATCCAGACTACAAAATCGTTGATATTGAAAGAATAATGAGTAGAGTCCTGGAGAAATGAGGAGACTTGGTACCGCTCAGACTCCAGTGAATGCCCTTTAGTAAACACGGAACTGAAAAACTCGCTTGGAGTAAATTAACAATACTAATAATGATAGAATTTCAGTTGCGTTGTCGCGTATACGATGGAACTAATACTCTTGGGAAAGCTATGTCACCGTGTCCATTATCGACAGTGGTAATCATTACAGCACGTGTACATCTTTATATATATATATATATATATATATATATATGTGTGTGTGTGTGTGTGTGTGTGTGCGATATGTCTAGGTATATTTATTTATATGTGTGTGTGTGCGTGTGCGTGATATGTCTAGGTATATTTATTTATATGTGATTTTATGTTCATATTTGTGTCTGCACATATGTATTTACAAATATATATATATATATATATATGTGTGTGTGTGTGTGTTTACATACATGTTTCAAAGTGCGGATGTGTGTATATGTATACCTATTTAAGTGTGTGTGTATGTATGTATGTCTCTTCATATGTTTTTATGTGATGGTTTGGTTTCTTTAGTTTAATGGCATGTCAACTCTTTGTAGGCTATTTAATGCCAAAGCCATTCTCCTAAAAGAATAGTACTGGTACTATTTAACCCATAGCTGGGAGGATAAGGGGGTTCATACCTTTCCCAAGGGTATTGGTCCGAAAGTGAACGTAATAGCGCGACTGGAGTTCGAACTCGCTTACCACGATTCCGCAGTCCATCGCTTTAACCATTACACCACGCATACGTATGTATATGTATATATATGTTTGTGTGTGTATGTATGTCTCTGTATATGTACAGGTGTATGTGTGCATATGTGAGTATAAATATGTGTGTTTTTGCGTGTGTATGTATGTGTCTATATATGCATATATATGTGTGTGTGTGTGTGTGTGTATATGCATATATGTGTGTATGCATGTGCATATGTGGGTATGCATGTGCATATGTGTGTATATGTATATACATATGTGTCTAAGTGTATATTCACATATGTATGTGTGTGTATGCATATATAGGTATATGTGTTTATGCGTTGAAGTGTTAATTTACTAAGCTTTTTGCTTAGATGTGGCACAAGGCCAAATGAAAGTGGCACCCAATGAGACTCGAACTCACTCGTGTAGGTTTGCTAGTGGAGCTTGCTAACCATTACACAACCAAAGGCGCCTTATGCGCTGAAGAGTTAGAATATATGAATTCATGTCTGTGTGTGTGTGGGGGGGGGTCGCTTGTAATTATATTCATATACAGATAGACATAAGAGATTTGATAAAAAATTATGAAAAGTGAATCTAATTTTTAATTATTGATATGATATAGAAAAATAAAAATTTATGAACACAGATACGCACGTGCCAGCTATATATATATTTACCAACC